>PVKA01000858.1:105550-170876 GCA_004027165.1 Ctenomys sociabilis | reverse complement strand
TCTCTCCTGTCCTCTCCTGTCCTCTCCTCTCCTGTCCTCTCCTGTCCTCTCCTGTCCTCTCTTCTCCTTTCCTGTCCTCTCCTCTTCTCTCCTTTTCTCTCCTTTCCTGTCTCTCCTGTCCTCTCCTGTCCTCTCCTCTCCTGTCCTCTCTTGTCCTCTCCTGTCCTCTCCTGTCCTCTCCTGTCCTCTCTTCTCCTTTCCTGTCCTCTCCTCTCCTCTCCACTCCTCTTCTCTCTCAAGTACTAGCTCTGTAAAAGGTAAGATGGGAAATATTCAGGTGCTCCAGGGTGATCAGCTGAGATGGGGCCACTTGTTGTAGGGGCCGCTTCCTGTCCCAGAGGAAGAGCTCATGCATGCATCCTAAGCAGTGAGCACCAACATTCTCATTTAAATTCTGTCCAAAGAGCTTGGGGACACCTGTAGGACAGACTTCCACCAATGTACTTAGAGCTGAAGACAGAAGAAGGTGAAGACAGATCCAGGTCATGCCTTCAAAAACATCTGATTCAATGCCCAACTATTAAAGTTTGCAGAGCTCCCAGTTCACTTGTCAGCAACGACATCTGTCCACAGGGAGAAATGCCCAATAAATAGACTGCTTTCGAGTTTGGACACCCTGGTACTAAAAAAGGAGCCACGCAGCTTGGCATTCTACAGTGGGCTCAGTAAGGATGACTCAGCATAGTGTCTTCCGACAGGGTCAAGGTTTAAACCTCTTAAAATTCTGTAAAAGATCAAAATAAAGGATACCTTAATGACAGAATATAAAAGGGATTCTTTTTTTTTTTTTTTTTTTTATGCCACTGAGCTATATATCCTCAGCTCTGGACATATTATTTTAAAGATCACATCTGTCAGCCCGGTGCCACGCCATGAGAAAATTGACAGATTTTCATCAGATGTGGAACATACACTTTGGACAATATAGTGGAGTTGGCTTCCTGGACACAGGCAGGTGGCATTTCACAGCCTCCCTCCCAGTGCAGAGTGTCCTGTAAGGGAGTTCCAGCCCAGGGGGTGCGAGCAGCAATGACGACTCCTATGCCTCCCGAGTGTCTCCTCCGTGCACCTAACCCTTCCGTGCTGGCAGACACATGCTTCTGTGGGGTGCACACTCCCACCCCACTTCAGCCACAGACCACTTTGGACCAGTCACATAAGAGAAATTTCCAGTGCGCTGACTTCATTACATGCTGGGCTCTACTAGCACAGCGCTTACCCCTCAGATGTTTTAACTTAAAATATGGGCTTATGGATCAACAATAACAAGAAAAGGTGTGTTAACAGATACATCTGAGGAATATGTACTAATGACCAATAAGGGTGTGAAAAGATACCCAGCATCCTTAGCCATCAGAGCAATGCAAGTCAGAACCACAGGCGCCGTGACCTCCTAGCCTCAGGAATGACTAAATTAAAAGGCTGGCAACACCAAAAGTTGATGGGATACAGGGCAACTGGAGCTGCCATCCACTGCTGGTGGCAGCACAAAATGACCTCCCCACTTTGGGACATAACTGGCAGTTTCTCACTTAAGCTATAACCCAATAAACCGAGTCCTCTGCATTTGCTAAGAAAACTGAAAGTGAAGGAGCATAAAAAGACTGGAATAATAATATTCATAACAATTTTATTCATAATAACCAATCACTTAATTATTCATTAATGAGATACACAAATGGAATTCTATTCCTACAATGTAATACTATTCAGCAATGAAAAGAACACACCCCTGGTACATGCAACAACGAATAACTCATAAAACATTTTTGCTGAGTTAAGAAATCTTTTGCAATAAAAAACAAAAAGTACACAGTAATGTTTCTAAACATTCACCACAATGGTTCCTGGGATGAAACTATACAAATTTGCAGGAAATAACTAAGAAGTGATAAGAGGGAACTTTCCAGAGTAATGACTGCCTTCAATATCTTGGAAAGGGTTTACAATTCCATATATCTATTAAATTCCATGGAGTAGTACACCTAATGTTTATGTATGTCACTATATAACCTTAAAAACATACATGCATATTGATCTCTCAATCAATTGGTGCAGGGTCAAGATTAGAACTGAGTTGCTTAGGGCCAGGGAGATGACTCAGTGCAGTAAGCACTTCCCTGGCAGGCACAAGGGCCTGAGTTCAATCCCCGGTTCTGCCAAAAAATAAAATAAAAAATAAAAAAGAACTGAGTTACTTGAGGTCAGGACTGGCTGCCTACCCGGGGCGGTGCTAAATCTTGATTTATGCTCAAGTTTTCATGAATACCCGGTGAGTTGAGAAAATATGGACCATACAGTGACATTAGCAGTACACCTAATGTTTATGTATTTCACTATATAGAAATATCACATCAAAAACATAAATGCACATATGCTCACTGTTTATGGCTAAAGTGCACTAATGTCTCCAGTTTACTCTGAGATCCATTTAAAAATAATTACTGAATATACAAAGGGATGAACATACGAAATTACCTTGGTATCAAAACACATACAGCAAAATGCTAAAGGCAGAATCTAGGTGCTGTATGTAAAGGTGTGCACTGCACAATTCAATTTTGGAATGTTTGAATTTTTTCGTAACAAAGTATTTGAAAATTATGTGGGCTATGTAGCAGGGGCAAAATTTCCTTCTGAAGGGTAAAAGCGGAACCCCACTACCGAAACAAAGCAATTTTCACTCAGAATAGCAAAAACTGAAGAACAAGGTATCAGTGCACCTGCAAATAATGGCATGCACAGTGCCCCGAGATCTCATGGGCAGAGGCGCTACCAGGATTCAAACTGACTCCCCCATTTACAGTTATGCTCTCTGGGCCAGCTATTCCTCACATGCTCACTACCTCAGGAAATCAACAGCAAGGACTTCACAGTTAATTAGTGTCCCAAACAAAAGGCGAGCTAGTCTCAGAATAAAGGTGAATGCTCTGGAAATGATCAGACTGAATGAATATGCCTTATACAAATGTCACCATATGGTCCGTATTTTCTCAGCTCACCAAGTATTCATAAAAACTCGAGCATGAGTCGGGATTTAGCACTGCCCTGGGTAGGCAGCCACTCCTGGCCTCAAGTAACTGAGTTATAATCTTGACCCTGCACCAACCAGCTTTGTGTCGCTGATTAAGGTTCTAAGTGTCTTGGGTACAGTGTAAGAATTTACAAAAAACGGAACTTTCCTAGTGGCCTAAAACAAAGAATGCGGCCAAGACCTTGGGCACTTGCTGTGGATTCCCCCCCATCATGAACATGATTAGCACGGTTTTGAGAACACAGAAGTAGGCAAGACCAGACAAAGCACGGCTCTACTGCTCTATCTGCCAAGTTAACCAGCAGACATGAGACCCGGGCACGACATTCTGCTCCAATCTGCCAAAGGCAGGCGCCAATCAGATGCAGGCTCATTTAATCCCACCTCCTCAAGGATGCCCCTTGAGACTTTGCCCCCTTGGGCACAGGCCAGGAATGCCTCCCAGCCAGCTGGGCTGAAACCCCTCTAAAGAGTCTTTCGGATGTCACTCGCTTTGGGGAGCCTGGCTGCCAACTCGGTCGCGCCCTTTATACTAAACGGGTCTCATGTTCTTGGGCCTCGAAAGGGACTGATAATCATCTGTTTACGAGATTCATGTCACAGGCTAGACTCGGAACTTCCCCCAGCGTGGCTCTTGCCTTATTGCAGTGCCTAGCACACGCAGGCACTCGGAGAATACTGCGGATCTGCCCAGTAACCTACCCCTGCTGTCTATCGTTGCCAGCTCTAAAGTTCTAGGCCTTGACGAATATAACGAAACAGTAGATTTAAAAGTTATTTTTATTTAGTCGCTTAATGCTATATTACTACAAGTGTCACCGCTGATCGTTGCTGCGGTCAAGAAGATTATTAAACAGCCCGGGAACCCACAAACAGGACAACAGGAAGGCTGAAGCTACGGCCCGGTCCCTCTCCCCCTGGCTTCCCCTCCTAGGCTGCCGCTCGCCTTCGGCGTCTCGGCCCATCCGTCCCGATCCCGCCCTCCGCAGTGACCTCTGTCCCAGCTGGCACCAGTGCAAAACACCGAGCCAGCCTCCCTCCCGAGCGCAGAATCCAAGGCGAACCCTGCAGCCCCCAGCGCGCCACGCCCGGAGCCCCGCTCCCCGCGAACGCGCCGCCCATCGCCCCTTGTCCCCGCCGTCCGCTCCGGCGGTGCCCCCCGGGGGCCAGACCCCCACCCCCACCCCGCGCGCCGTTACCCGCGGGCCGCCTCCGGGCCCGGGCGCGGCCTACCTGCGCGGCCCGCTGCTCCTTCCACTGCTTCATCTGGTCGCTGGCTGGGTCCCGGCTGTCCGCCATGGTGTCCGATGAGCGCGGCAGAACGTGGACAGTGACTTCTGCTCTTGCTTCTGCACCCTCAGCGGACAGTCGCGTCCAGGGCCCTGAGGCTAAAGTAGGCGGCTTCAGGTCCGCCAATCAGCACCGCCCTCCTCCCTGCCAACCCCCTTCGGAAAACATCTGCCTCCTGATTGGTCATCGGAGACCTCGGCGGGATGGGATTGGAGGACGAGGAGCGGGGGGGTGGGGCCTCTAGGACAGAGGCGGGCCCCAGAGATGGACAGAGATCCGGAAGGAGTGTGATAAGAGCGACCTGACCAGATGGGGGCGTGTGGTCGGCGCACCCTCAGCCTTTAGGGGTCCTGGTGACTTCCTCTACGCAAAATCTATGTGCTTAAATTTTACGACGTCATTTGTCTTACAGCATGACTTTATCAGTTGTTCTAATTTTGTACGCTTCTAAATTTCTTTTTAAATCTTTATCAGTACATACTTCCAGTACGGAATAATTGGGTTCATCATAGGGAGTTGTTTGCTGCGTGTCTGTAACACAGCTTAATTCTTTTTCTGTTCAAAATTAAATTGTGCTTTATCCAACTTATAAATGTGTGCTACTGAAAGGAGAAAAAACGCTTGCTTGCTTGCTTTCTCTTTTCGTAATTCATGGGCTATTAATCACCAGGCTGGTGTGCTAGTTATTTAACTTAAAAGCACTGTGAAATTTTACTTTAACTATAGAAGCAGGGCTGGGGAGATAGCTCAGAGGCACATGTGCTTGCCTGGCGAGTGTAAGGTACTGAGTTCGATCTCTAGTACCAAAAAGACAAAAACAAAACAGAAAACCCCACAAAAAACAGAAGACAACTATAGAAGCAAATAGATTTCGCCTCCAATCAGAAAGTAGCATCTTACATGGAGAAATATAGAACTGGAAAAATGTTATCCACTCCCATCCCCTGTGCCAAATTCTGCTGCTTTGAAGCAGGAATGTGCTTTCCCCAATTTTTCTTCCAAACGAGTAAGAACCCTAAAAACCTGGTGTCTCTAAAAATCCACTTCAAAAAATAAAATATTTGATATTATGTGTAATCTTTAGGAAGCTCCTGACTGGTTCCGGACATTTTAATCAAACAGATGGCACGTTTTCTCTTCCTCAGGGGCTGGGACTTAATTGATAAGAGCCTTGATATATAGGAATGTTCCCTCATCTTCTTATTAAAGATTCAAAGCTTTTACATTTAGTTTCTTTCCACCCCAACCACATATGATGGGTGGACATAGGATAGTGGAAACTTCAGGTGTTCTAGATTTTACAAAAGTGCACAAGAGTCTTAATAGGTAAAGCTTAATTTGTGCAATTCCTTGGGAGAGCAGCCTACGGATTGCTCTTAACACTCTACGTTTTTCCTGTGTTATACTCAACACAGTTGTAAAGAAGCCATGATTGTATAATTAGTTGGAAGTGTTTCCCTACCTGCTCCAAGTGGCCACTAGACCATAAACTCCATAAGCACCAGGCTGCCACATCTGGAATACTTACTGTGTGTCAGGGACTATTTGAAAATTTTTGAATATTTGCTTATCTAACATGCTAAGTTAGGTAACCATATTATCTTCCATTTACAGATGAGGAAACTTGGGTATAGGGAAGTTATGTAAACAACCTGGCCAAATTTACACAATTTTTAAGGGATAGAGCCAAAAATCTGGCCCTGTTTGTGCATGTCCAGAGCACATGGCTTGTTGAACAAGTAAATGCTGCAAGAACCAGAAACATGGTTTTCTTCCTTGGCCAATTTAAAAAGAGAGAGCTCAAGCTGTATGTTAAACTTTATTCTTTGTGTGAACCTTGTACTACTTTATTTTTTGGGTGTTTCTTTTTCCTCCTCCTCATCTTGTTCCTCTTTTCCTCCTTCTCCTTCTCTTCCTCTTCCTCCTTCTCTTTCTATTATTGTTAGATGGAATTCCTAAGGGATTATCCAGATTTTAAAAAATAGAGTGAATCGGGGAGATAGTTCAGTGGCATTAGCGCCTACCTAGTAAGTGCAAAATCCTGAGTCCAGTCCTCGGTACAAGAGAAAAAGAAAGAGAGGGAATAAGAAAGAGAAAAGTAAGTGTGGTTTCTGATCTTGTGTCTTGTATGTTTTAAAAAACTGAAGTGTATGCTTAAAACTAATGGCAAACTTCTACTCATTAGCTTTATGGTTATAACTATAGTTTAAATGAAAACATTACTGAAAACCAACCCTGGTTTAACAATGCTTGAAACCTGATTTATCTGACCCCTAGAGGTAATTCCAAGTAATTAGTTCAGTAAACAAATTTGATCTCAAGTTTTAACATTTTGTTCATATTAATAGGTTGTTGGTATTGACTAAAATTGTTACTCAGAAAAACTGTTCTCTGATTATTTGGAACCTAAAGAAATAAAATGTCCTGGCACAAAACATAGTGGTACCAATCCTGATACCACCAAATCTAAAACCATACTAGAAAGTTCAAGCAAAAAGGTTGGGAACTCAGTGAGGGATCTTAAGATCAATTTCCTTTCATCAGTCCTGGAAGAGATGGAGAGAGTGAACTACCTCACTTGGTGAATGATGGGTGTAGCAAGCATCATTGTTATTTTCTTATGCTTTTTAAAACTGCACTTATTATTTTTAAGAAATTAGCTAAAACAATGCCCTTAATAATATTTTTAATGTATTTGATTATTGCAGGATCTCAACATGCAGCTCAGACTCAAAGTGATCTTCCTGCTTTCAGCCTCCCCAGCATTGGGATTACAGGCATGCACCACTATGCCCAGACCCTGAACCAACTCAGCCCACCCTGGGGGTGGGACTGGTGTGGCATGTGGTGCCCGGGATCGATCTGCAATCCCTGAGCTTCCTAAGCTTGTCTAAGCAGGCACTTTAGTCTGCTGAGCCATCTTGCCGACCACCTACTTGTGTTTTTAATCCACCTATCCTCTGATAGACAGCCTTCTACATATCTCAATGGTAACTTCATTATGGCCTTTGGAAATGCAGAAAGGTGAAAAAAAGGAAAGGAGACCACAGAAAGAGATGTGCTACAACCCAGCTGGAGCCGTTGGCTTCAGGGGAAGAGAGGGAACGCTCTGTCCCATCTCCATGGAGCCGGTGCAGGCAAGAGAGGAAGACGGGGATTGCATTTGAAAGTGGCTGCTTTTCCATGACCTGTGCCCTCTGTTCTGCCTATTTTTCTTTACAGTATCATTCTTGCCTTAGTAACAATAATTACTCGGAAGGAGCCAGTCCAGAGTTCCTTGAGATTGGGTTATAGCCACAGTTGGAACAATCCTAAGGACACAAAAAAAAATAACCTTTGCATTTTTATCCCACAGCCTTTGAACCGCACTATTCATCTGAGAGTTGTAGAAAAAATAAGCACAAAAAATGAAAGCTATAATGTATTTTTATCCTAACTTCCTTTTATGACAATTTTAAAAGTAATACATACTTGAACAGAGGCAGCGAAATGTGTCACAGAATTATTCATAGATGGCAATAGATATCTTTCTTACCAATATTTTTTTTTCTTATGTGTGTGGAGGGACAAAAAAGAGATTTATAATGGATCCTTTAAACTATATAATCATGCTTTTTTTTTTTCACTTAATACTATAAGACAGGGGGCTTGCCAGTTAGATCAGTTGTTTGAAGCCCCTGCTTGGGCAAATTCAGTCAGGTGCAAGGGACCACAGTTTGATCCCTAGCTCCACAAGCTTCACCAGACCCAATCTTAAGGTAGGCTGAGCTATCAAAAAAAGAAGCAAAAAACTATAGAACAGAAGTTTGCCCAGCTCATTAAATATTCATTCAAAATGTGATTCCCCCACGGCTAGACAATTTGCAATCCAATAGCGCTGTCTTTAATTTTGTATTTCCTTGCTGAGAACATTCAAATTTTTCCAACCGTAACAGCAGTGCACAGTGCAATGCTTCCTCTGTGTTTATCCTTGCTTCTCTAAGGCCCAGCGTCAGCAGCAGTTTTGGTTCAAGTCATCTGAAAAGGCTCTGGTGACCCACTGTCAAACATTCCCGGTGACACAGGAGGCACTAGTCCTTGGCCTGCCGGGCTTCCGGAACACAGCAGTGAAGTACAAAAGCAGACAAGCAGCAAAACTGTGCTGCAGCATGAGGTGTCCTCAGAGAAGGCCATACGACTGATGTCATGGCACCACCGAAGGCCGCCTAGCCTGAGCTGGAAAGCCACATCAGGCTTCCTGGAGGAAATAGCAGCCAAGTGAACCATAAAGAATGGTCAGGCATTGCCCACCATGCCACGAATAAGCATTGTGTGATCCACCCTGTTCCCATAGAGCTCTGAAGAGGTTTCTTCCATTTTTCCTTGAAAGTCCAACTTCCTTAATGTTGTTGGCTTAAGTAGAACTGGGATAGCAAACTAGTATTTATAACTGGGGTGAAACCATTTTCAGGTTGGCCCAAGTACTCTGGCCTTTGTATTTGACTTTGGCTTTTTCTCTTGCTTGGCGGGTGTCCAACAAGGTCCATATAAACCAGTCAGGTTTAAGCAATGAAATCTGGATCCTCGCATGATGGTAATTCCAGTGTTGCTGCTTGAGGGGATTATGACGCCTCCCTTGTGTGTGCTGGTTGGCACTGCACCTGCGTTTGACCCTGAGCTGAACTCTGGGTACAGAAACCAGGCACGGGTTCTTGCACCTCTGACAATCCTCCAGATGACCAAAACCCTCCAGGCAAACCAACACACTTGCATGGCCCATAGCTGGCAACCGTGGATAAGTGAACAGGAATGGAATGGACATGTTTGTGGTTAGCCGTTGGTCACAGCTGGGACAGGTCATCTAGGAGGAGTGGGACAGGAAAATCTCTCTCCTCTCCTTTTTCCACTCACAGAGCAGTGGAGCTTCAAGGGGCAAATGACATGAGTCAAGATTAAAAGTCCCAGTGGCATCACTGGACTGAGTCCCACCAGAGCCTTTAGAAACTGTGACCTCTCTGTCACTTAGTCTGAGCTTCCATTTCTCCTTTGTAAAACAGAGGTAGTGACACTTTCTCTAATGTTGTAACCTAACTGCCATAATAAGGGGAACAATGACAGAAAAAAAAAAAAAATAGTTTAAACAAGGTCAAAGTTTACTTCTTTCATATAAAATGTTTCAGACCTAGATGGTGCGGGGACAGGTATGAGCCTGTCACCCAGAACACAGGGCTTCCTTCCACCTTTGAGTCTAAGGCGGCTGCTCTGGCTCACATGGTCATAGCTGCATGCCAGCTGGTAGGAATGGGGACAAAGGAACACTAGGAGTGCAGGCCCATCCCCCACCAGGGCCCAGCCTGGAAATGGCAACTTGGCCCCTGCCCACACTCTATCTCCAGTCTTTAGGCGCCATGCCTGGCTATACAAGGAACCAGAAAATGTAGTCACTGGTGGGGTGATACCGTGATTGGCAAAATTCCCTATTATAGAAGAAAGTCAAATGAACGCTCATGGTGAGTCAGCAGCATCGGCTACATCCACCCCTTACTACCATCGGGTTCACTCAGGGACACCATGTACGCAGGACTCAGTGTGCGCTGTACCCCAGTTACCAGACTCTCCATTGTTCTTGAAGCCTGGGTGGCTCTTTCCTGGGCTGCTTCAGCTGCTGAGAAAAACACAGCCAATTTTGTGTTGGATTTTGTTCTCTAGCCCTTCTTATCAGGTGTGCAGCAGCTCAGAGACTGCCTTTCACCCCTGCAAGGGCGGCTCCCAGGTGGCACTGATAAACAAGCGCCGTCGTGAACTGAACCTTCCCATCTCACACAACCGTCTTCTCAGGACATATCTGAACAAAAATTTGCATTGCTTCTTCTATGTCCAGGCTGCACACCAAGGGATTTTCTAATATTAACCACCTAATCCTCATGACAACTCTTGAAGGTAGTACAGGGCATAGATAACATTATCTGCACTCTGAATCTGAGCATACCATGGCACAGAAAGGTTAAGTAGCCTCTCAGAGTCACATGACTAACTAGCGACGGGGTCTAGATTCGAACCAGGAAGTGGCCCCAGAAATCAGATCGCAATTCCTACGTTGATCAGCCAGCAGCAAAGTAGGCAGGAAGACAGGAAGAGCTGACGGTGACTGTTCCACAGCCTTAGAATATTCCTGAGCCATCGCACCACCCCTCCCCCACTCCTAGGACCTGCTCCGTGGGAGACACGTTGATTTTAAACCAGTTATGAACTCCATTATGGCACCCAGGCACTGTGTGGGGAAAGTGATGCCCCTGGCTCTTCGAAAGAGAGAATGGGCACTGGTATACATTTGTGGCTCCAGGGCAGGGCAGAGCAGGCTACAGAGCGACACAGGGTAGGGAGCAGCCAAAGGTGGTGATCAGAGGGCTGGGAACAAGCACCGAGAGAAGCAGCGGCTTACTGAGCAGCAGGGACGGAGGAGAAGCAGCCTTTACTCCTGCTCCTTTCTTTTTTTTTTTTTTTTTTTTTTTTTTTTTTTTTTTGTCTTTTTTGAGACAGGGTCTCACTGTGCAGTTCAGGCTGGCCTTAAGCTCACTTTGTAGTTCAGGCTGGTCTCGAACTCACAACAATCCTCCTGCCTCAGCCTCCCTAGTGCTGGGATTACAGGCATGCGCCACCACGCCCGGCTCCTGCTCCTTTCTTAACAGCCAAAGGCAGGTGGAGGCTCAGGTTTCAAGGACAGTAACTGAATATGTGCTAGAAAAACACGTGCATGCACCATGAATTAGGATCCACTGATGGGGATTCCCACTTGGACAGAGCTCCTGCTCTGGGATAGGTTGGCATAAACAGGGTTAGTTCCAAGACTTCGTGACATAGAGCAACAATTACTTAATTGGGCCAAATGTCAAAATCAATCGCTTCATGAAAACGAAGGTCAATCCATGATCTGCAAAACGCCTGATGTCTGCATCTTACAGGCAAACAGGCCAGAAAGAAAGCATGCACGTATGCACGGCCGCGTGCAAAGATAGCGAGTAAGTGATAAACAGGGCCAAATCGAGGCAAAAGGTAAGCTGGGGCGCCTTGTGCTGTTTTTGTAACTTTCTGCAATTTCAGTATTATATCAAAAGCAAAGCTGACCAAAGAATAGCTATTCCCAGGAATGGTCATGCATAAACATTTTCTCAGGTCGTAAGTTGATTATTGTAAGTTATTCAATCACTGACCAACAGACACAGTGGATCCCAGGTTAGACTTTCTCCTGGGGGGTGAAGAAGTAAGGGATGGGGCGAGCTAGGAGGACACGGAATTCAAAACTCACTTATACCACAATTTTGCTTGGACCTAGTAATTTTCTTGTAGGATCAAGTTCAGACACCAAGACAGAAGTGAACTAATAGAAAGACATAAACAGAATTAGCCAACAAGGTTATACAGAGAAACAGCCTTATGGTTTTAATTCTTTTTATTATTTTTTAAATATTATTTTATTTATTTATTTATTTGGTACAAGGTTTCACTTTGCAGCTCAGATTCTTACTGATCCTTCTGTCTCAGCCTCCCCTCACTGGGATTACAGGCATGCCCCACCACGCAGCGTTGAGTGGCCAGTGCAGTGTGCCCAGAATTTGTGGGGCTGGCACCAGCCTGCAGTACCAGGGTTTGAACTCGGGTCCTTGCACTTCCTAGGGAGGTGCTTAGACTGCCAAGCTATCTCTCCAGCCCTTAATTCTTATATATATATTATCAGATTCAATGGGTTAATATCTGTAAAACCCTGAGGTCATTTGAAAACAAAAAGCACCTAAAATTACTCTGTTATTAACCATAACAGAGAAATGTTATGGATAAGAAATATTATCCATAGGGATAATAACAGTGAACATTTCTTAACAGTGAACACTTGTTTCTTTTGCATTACCTTGTAATTATTCATTTATTAAATATCAGTGATTATCTTCCAAAGAGGGCTTGATTTTATGGCCACTGTGAGCGGCACTTGGGACAGGACCTCTCCTGCCTAAGGTTCACACTGTCAGGTTTGAAGATTGTTCTGTACATTGTTCTACCGGCAGAAACCCTGAGAACACAGATCCTGATGCCTGAAGTCAATTACCCACAGCCAAAGCACCCTGGCTTCCAACAACATGCACTCCACACACAGTCTGACCTTTTTATATCTGGGTGTCCACAATAGTAATCAACGATAAAGCAAATTTGTCCACAGAAAAGCACCACAGTGTTCGAAGGGACTCGGCGGTCAAGGCCCACAACAAACAAAAGGTGCCCCAAGTACTAGCCACTGAGACTCCCCATTTGCCACAGAGCACCCCGCCTAGAGCGGCACGGCGGGGAGCAGGACCCAGTCCTAACCGCAAGCTTCAGGGACAAGGTGCTCAACAGCAGCTCCTGTTCCACAGCCTTGCACCAGGCAGGGCAGGGAAGTGTGCGGTTTGTCACAGCAAAGGCACATGTGTTCCTTACATGCAAACCCCTTATGGCATCTCTGCCCCTTACCAGCACAAACGCCCTGTAACCTAAAGATGGAAAAAAATTATAACTATCAGACATAGTGTATAAGACATGATAATCATTCCATTAACTGTGAAATCAAAGTCAAAGTTCTGTTTGTGCCGTGCCAGATGTTTTCCTTTTAAGAGCATGTTTTTAAGGATAGAAAGAGAAAAAGGACTGAGACAGAGACAAAGTCCTGAGTACAAACAAAGAGCCCTATCTACACCTTGCCAAGTGGTTCAAACCGCCCACTCCGGATCATTTTTGCCACTCTGCATCTGAAGGGCTGCAGCTAGGAAGTGAAAGGCCTGGAGACGGCCCAGCCCCAGAAGCCAGCCCCTGTTGCAAACGCCCCTCCCCTCCAAACTGCTGGAAACTTGTAACGGTGGAGCCAGGAGGACTGGATCATAATTCAACACAGTTGTGCACTGTTGCGGATCTAGCAGAACTAGAGACCTAGGACAGAAGGTCATGTCTCCCCGAGAGAGCTCAAGCCGCACAGAGGCTGAGGAAAGAGGGAGAGAGCCGTGGGGGGGAGCCTGGCTGGGAAAGATTTAGACAGGCAACTGGAGAAAACAGGATGCATTGATGCAGATTAAAGAACTTGCCCTCATCAGTTTAAATATACTATATTTTATTTATTTATTTATTTATTTATTTATTTATTTATTTATTTATTTATTTGGTACAGGGTCTCACTATTCAGCACAGACTCCTCATGATCCTCCTTTCTCAGCCTCTCCAGCACTGGGATTATAAGCTTGTGCCACCATGCCTGGTTTCAGGGCCAGCACTGCGTGCCCAGGGTTCAGGGCTGCCACAGCATGTGGTAACCCAGGATGGAACTCAGGTCCTTGCACTTGCCAGACAGGCACTTAGCTATCTCCCCAGCCTAAATTTATATTAAGTAGGCAGAAGAAACTAGAGAAAATGAAACACTGAGCCAACCTAGATCTCCACTCTGAAATGCTGGAGGAAACATGAATGAAAGGAGGGAAGGTGTACAAAGTCCATGAAGAGTGGGTGAGGCAGGGATCAAAACAGCTTTAGGAGGAGCACTGCTCTCCCTCCAAGGGTAGACGAAGGAAGGCCGGGCTTCCAGAGACCTTGCTGTTTAAGTGTCCTCAAAGTGTCGAGAGGCCGAGAGGCCGAAGAGGAAATATTTCCACAGAAAGCAACACTTGTTCAGGAAATAGCTAAACTGAACACTGTTGTTTCAACATAACTGTTTCAGAGCAGCTGCGGCTGGTGGGGATCTGTAAATGACCCGGTATTTGACCTTCTCTCATCTAACTGAAAGCTGTTTCTTGACTCGTGAACCACAGAACCTGTTTGATCAACACTGAAAGCCTGTGGACTCCTTCCTCTCCAGGTACTTGGCTAGTTTTTAATATTTAATTTGTGGTAGTTAGGATCTTTCCCCCGGCTCAACAAAACTACTCCATTGTTTTCATCTTTAAAGAAATTTGCATTGTTTTAAGTGCTGAGAACCTTTTGTGTACAAACAAAAGATTGTAATGATGAAAAAATAAGGCATTTTCAATTTTTAAAATCTACTAGAGCAAAATGTACACTGCCATTAATCTCCCGCAAATTCTTTCCCTCGTGTGTATCCCATTGTCCTTGCCACTTTCTGAGGCAGTTCTGGAAGTCCTTTTGGGTCATGGTTTTTGAATGAGGTATGATCAAAAATCCAGTGAATGGTGCTAGAAGTGCCATCCAAAGTTCAGCTGGGCCTGTAACAACATTAAGGAGTCCCTGTCCACTTCATTCACCAAAAGAGGCACCACACAACCTCAGCCCAACGCCCTCAGAAAAAGCCCTTGTTCTGCATTCATGCCCAATTGCTATGCTTGCTGCATGGCTCGCTTCCCCATTTGATCTCAATTTAATCAATTTTACCTGAGCAATTATACTCATAATCTTATTAGTTGAACATTACTTTGTCCCACCCCTTACCCACCTTGTGATTTCCCATTTTTTCCCACCTTGGATCATGTCATGGGTTTACTCTATAAAAATCCCAGAAGAGGCAGGGTCCTGGGCAATGCA
Organism: Ctenomys sociabilis; assembly: GCA_004027165.1. Taxonomy (NCBI): domain Eukaryota; kingdom Metazoa; phylum Chordata; class Mammalia; order Rodentia; family Ctenomyidae; genus Ctenomys; species Ctenomys sociabilis. The sequence continues at coordinate 156,022 of PVKA01000858.1, read as the reverse complement.
TTTGATTCCCTTCTGTCTCTCTCTTGGACAGAAGCTTTTTCTCCCCAATAAATATTTTCTGCTCTTAACTTCAGTTGCTCCTAAAATTCATTCCTCGATTTTACAGAACATGAACTCATATTGGACACCTAGCAGGTGGGACGTCTCTTCTCTATCATGGCATTCAATCCAGCCAGCAGGAGCCCCTCTACCCCTCACCACAGGCTGCATCCAAGACACTGCTCAGTGGTCACCTTGTTTCCCATCTGTGTGACCAGGGCCACGCCCTAGCCTGATGGGTGCCACAGCCTGGGGCATGCTGACAGAGGGGCCTCTCCAGAGGGGCAGGCGGGAGGCACCTCACGCTAGGCGCAGCAAGTCGTGATCTGTAATGGAGCTCACAGCAGGAAGGGAAAATAGGAATGGCCAGTGTGGAATAGCTCTGGGGTAAAACCATTGGCAACCACAGCCAGCAGGAAAGGTGAGGCAGGAGTCAGTCTCCCACACAGAAAGCATGACTATGGGAAGAAGGTAAGACTCCGTGGAGAGCAAATCACTAAGCAGCCCTCACATAGGGGGAGGAGGGGTTCCAATACGGCAGACCCTGGAAAGAAACCACTCATTCAAAACCATGAAGGACACTTCTGTTCTCATTTCTACTTTTCTTCATTTTGGGGGGGGTCTAGGTTTTTTTTCCTTTTATCTTCTATTTCTGTTGTTGTTGTTGTTGTTGATTGTGGTGGTGTTGGTTGGGGGCTTTTTTTTCCTATTAAATTTTCCTTTCCTTCTACTTCTAAATAGAATCCATTATCTCAATTTTCTCTCCTTCTTTTCACCTAGTTTTTATTTATTTTTTCCATTTTTATTTCTTTCACTTTCCCCCTTCCCCACCCCTCTATTTTTCACTAGCATTACTACTAAGTTTTTTAATTTTCAGGTATATAGTTGACGAAGCTATTAACATTGAATTCTTTTCCATTGCTAATGTTGATGTAGTTGCTGCATTTAGTAAATTTTTACTGTTGTTGATATTCAGTTTCCCTTTGTGCCAGTATCACTATTGCAGGTCTCTTTTTATTGTTAAGGGTGGCATGGTGGTAGCTTCTATTTGTTCTCGTGTACGTCGTTCTCCCGTTTGTCACTGACTCTATTATTGCTACTAATATCATTGCTATTGCCAGGCTGGCACAGTTACCACCCAGGATTAATTTGCTTTTATTGGGTGCCAATACCTGGCTTGGCTTTGTGTTGTCAGCAACTTTCATTCATTTCATTACTAAAGGACTGGATGCTATGCCGGTCACCCTGTACCTTCTCATCCCCAGATTGACAGAGTGGCCACATCTCGGGACAGAGGAGAGACCCATAAGTAGCCAGGCCTAGAGAGCACACACACACACACACACACACACACACACATACACACACACAGAGAAATATGAAAAACATAACACAACAAAATGCCCCATTCCCCTGAGTCTGATCTATGCAGCATTGATGGGAAGAAAAATCAAAAGCCAAGCAGCTGATTTATATGAACTGAAAAGGGAGAGGAAAGAAATCCACATCAATAAGGTGTCTAGTGAGGTAGAAAATGGTATAAACAGATAATGGACTTAACAAAACCAATGATCAGTGAGCTTACAGAAGATACCAGTAAAAAAAAAAAAAAAAAAAAAAAAACTAGCTGAGTTAAACTGAGCAACACTGAAAAAGGAAAAAGCACGACCACTTTAGCAAAGAGTTAGAGCTGACAAAAAGGAATCGAACCAGACACCAGATGTGTGGGTAGCAAAAGTGGCCAGTGTGAGGACAGTGTCAGAACCAGAAAATAGGAATGACAAAAGTGGCTATACTCGGGGTGATACTATAAGAGCAAAATGTAACAACACAAAGAAGATTAATTGAGGTTCATGGGAGCATCTTAGTTATTCTTTTCTCATTCTGGGACAAATACCAACACCAGAAATAAAGGAAGGGAAGGTTGATTTAGCACATAGTTTGTGGAGGTTTCAGTCCACACTTGGTTGGCTCCAAGGCAAAGCAGCACATGGCCCTTCATGGTGGTGGCAGAGCAGAGAGCAAAGGGAGTGGCAGTGGCTTGGACAGCTAGCGAGCCTCTCTCCCCTCCTTACATTGTAATGCAAATTATGTGCCCTGGGACAGGCGCAGCTTCCACACCCACAATAATCAATCACAAACTCCAGAAGCTGCCCCATGTCTACGGCCGTACCACCCTGACCCACGCGCCCGATCTCGTCTGATCTCGGAAGCTAAGCAGGGTCACGCCTGGTTAGTACTTGGATGGGAGAAGCTGACCCATGACTGCATGGGAACACCAGTGGGGGACACCTAGACACAAACCATAACAAGGGGTTAGTGAAAAATCAGAACATTAAAATCTGTTTACAGAAATAATAGCAGAAAACTTTACAAACATGAGAAAAGAATTTTACATGCAGAGAAGCAAAGCACACAGAACCCCTACATCACCAAGCCCAGAAAAGAACTTCGCTATGATTCATCAGTGAGAATCCTAGAAGATAGAGAATAGACAATCTCAGTCACTTATAATTGACTGAGATTTATGGCAGATTTCTCAACACAAACCTTAAAGCCCAGAAAAGCTCAGAATGAAGTGTTTCAAGTCCCTCACCCCTAAACAGAACAAAACTTCAGAGGCAGACTAATACAGCCTGCAAAACTCTTTCAACATTGATGAAGAAATAAAGTCTTAAAATGACAAACAGAACAAAGACCACATAAACCAGCACTGCAAAACTTTTTCAAGGGTAGCCTAGAAAGGGACAATGAGGTCAAAGATGCAAAAATCCCAGTACATGAATACATCAGGTAGGGTGAGAAGTGAAGCATAGGAGAAAAAAAAGAAATTACTAACAGAAAAATAATGCAAAGACAAGAACCGTCAATACATTTCAATCATAGCTTTCAGAGTGAATGGTCTCGCCTCTAATGAAAAGACAGTTTGGCAGAATGACTCAATCAAAATCCATGATATGCTGTATACACGAAATACATTTCAGCTAAAAAAGAACTTTATAGACTCAAAATCATAGGGTGGAAAACAGTCTTCCATGCAATAAGAGCCAGAGAACAAGCAGGAGTTAGCTATCTTATTTTCCAATAAAATCGACTTCAAGTCAAATCTGATCATAAGAGGCAAAGAAGATTACTACGTATTGGTTAAAGGAGCAATCCAACAGGAAGAAATAATAATTATAAAAATATGTGTGCTCCACACATTGACACATCCGACTTCATAAAATGGACACTACTAAAAGATCAATTAAGCATCAGCACAATGATAATGAAAACCTCAATACCCCCTGTCAAAAAGAAATCAATTAGACACAACATTAGCAAGGAAATATCAAGGTTGAACATCTTGGAATAAACGGACTTAATAAATATCTACGCAGTGTATCAGCCAACAACAGAATATACATTCTTTTCATCAACACACAGGGTTTTCTCTAGCATAGACCCACAATGCACACTTAAATGAGTGCAAAAAATAAAAAATAAAATTATCCCAGGCATATTATCAAAGCAATGAAACTAGGAATCCATGGCAAAAGAAACCACATAAACTATGAAGACACATGGAGGTTAAACAATACCACAAGAAATCAAGGAAGAAATTAGACAGTTCCAGAACCAAAACATAATCTCAGTAGAACATATGGGACACGATGACAGCAGTCCTAAAAGAGAAGTTTGTAGTTGCAAATACACGTACCAGAACAACACATAAGCCCAAATAAATAACTTAATAAAGTACTTCAAGGTCCTAGTAGAACAAGAACAATCTAAATCCAAAACTTGTACAAGGAAGGACATTATAAAGATCAAAGTAGAAATTCATGATAAAAAAGATAATGCAAAGAATCAATGGATCAAAGAGTTGGTTGTTCAAAAGAATAAAGAAATTATACAAACACATAGGCAATCTTACAACAACCAGAAATAAAACATTTTCAATGCAATTAGAAAAGTTGAAATCACAATGGATGTTTCTGAAATCATAACTACTTAGAAAATTTGTACTCCAAAATTAGGGGAATCCAGGATAAAGGATATATTCCTAGATACTTATGAGTTATCTAAACTAAGCCAAGATGATATAAAAACTCCAAGTAATTCAGTAACAAAGAAATTTAAGCAGTAATAGAGAAAAACTACCAACTTTAAAAGCCTATGACCCAGTGAGTTCACTAATAAATTCTAATAATTCAGAAAAAATGCCAGTTAATTCTCAAAATTCTTAATGAAAGTGAAAGGGCGAGAGTACTCCCAAATTCTGGAAGATAGCATTAGCCTGATTCCAAAGCCAGACAAATACTCAACTATAAATGAAAACGAGGGCTAGGCAGCTAAGTGCCTGCCTGGTAAGTACAAGGACCCCAGTTTGATCACCGATATGGCGTGCCATGCTGGCCGAGAGGCCCAAGTGTGCTGGCATACACCTGTAATCCCTGTGCTGGGGAGGCTGAGACAGGAGGATCACTAAGTAGCAAGACCTTAACTGAACTACATAGCAAGACACTGTACCAAATAAATAAAAGATTTTTTTAATTATAAAAAAGAAAACTACAGATCAGTCTAATGAACACAAATGCAAAAATCCACAATAATATATTTGCAGAAAGAATTTTAAAAATCATTGAAGGGCTGGCCAAATAGTTCAGCGGGTTAAGGCACTTGCAAGCAGGTACAGGGACGGGGGTGGGGGGGGAGGAGGAGGTGGGTTTGATCCCCGGGCCTACCAAACCAGCTCTGCCCCCAGGGCATGCTGAGACCAGGACAGAGACTGGGTGTGGTGACGCACTCCTGTAATCCCAGCTCTTGGGAGGCTGCAAATAGGCAAATCACTATGAGTCCAATCGAGTAGTGAGATGCTGAATACCCTGCAGACCCTTCCCTAAAATACAATAAATAAATAAATAAATAAATAAATAAATAAATATTTTGAAAATGTTTTTGATACTTCTGATTTGATTTTCAGTATTGGAAATTTTGTTTATGTTTTCACTGTTTACTATTTTTCACTGTATTACTTTTCTACTTCATTAACCATTCAAGTACAGTAGTATCTGGTAAGATTGGGACAGAATTAAGAAGGAAAATGCACAGGTATTTGCGATCGGACAATTTAAAAGAGACTTCTATATACTCTTTTCACAGACGTGTTTTCACACAGCCAGTAGACACTAGCCATTAACCCAGTACACCAACTGTACTGAAACAGAAAACATGCAACTAGAAAAATAGCTACTCTAGAAAACCCAACACTTTAGAAAAAGAAAACACATTTACTTTCTCCCCTTTAGCCCTTAAACCAACATTGTCCAGTCCAGACCTAGCTATGCCAGCTTCTAGAATATTTGTCAAGAGGAAAGAATAAAATAACAGGGGCCTGTGTAGTCCTGGATACTGAGGAAGGAAAAGGGAAGAAAATCAGTTCTCAAAACAAATTAGTCAGCTTCGCTTCCATCAGCAGAATCTTTGTGGTCTTTGTGCTTCCACACATCTTGATGTGTTTATCCTTCCCTTGCAAAGGCTCCAGCCGGGCAGGGATATGCGCCTCTCAGTTCTCTGCCTTAGCTTCCATTTTTGGGGCCAGTTCCTCTTTGGCCATTTTACTTTGTTGCTCTCTTCTATTCAGAAGCAAGCTTTTCCAGTGTTTTCATAAAACTCTCAGAAGCCCCAATGAATGAAGACAAGAGACCGGCAGTTTAATCTACTCAACCCGGCCACATGCAATATTTCAGGAAATATTTAATCTGTGTCCCAAGATTGTTTATTTCTTGAAAGTAGTTCGTTTTGCTTGCTGTTTATCACCCCATAGGTTGTGGGGTTGCCGTGTAACCCCACATGTGGGGAGATGTGGGGAGATTCTTGCGCTATGCACGGTCCTTGATGCTGTTGGGCTGGCTGGGTGGCCTGTTGTTGCTTCACCACCATTTGAGTGCTATCTAGTGCAATTATTATAATACTCATACTTCTAAAACCTGCAGTAATTACTCACAGGCCAGGGAAATGGCTCAGTGGAATAAGTGCTCCCCTAGTAAGTGCAAGGGCCTAAGTTCAATCCCTGGTTCCATTAAAAAAAAAAAGAAGCCGGGCGTGGTGGCGCAGGCCTGTAATCCCAGCACTCAGGAGGCTGAGGCAGGAGGATTGTTGAGTTCGAGACCAGCCTGAGCTAGAAAGTGAGCTTAAGGCCAGCCTGAACTGAAGTGAGACCCTGTCTCAAAAAGACAAAAAAAAAATAATAATAATAATTACTCCCAACTGTTGTTTCCTATTCTCTTCTCATTTCTCAGCCTCTCTTCACTCTCTCTTTATTGTCCCTTTTCTCCTCTGTTTCTCACATGGTTTTGAACTTTGGCCAAAATAGAAACACAGCCATATGTCCTAAGAAAGTCTCCTTCATGTTCCTGGCACCCGAGTGAAACGGGGTAATCCAACGTCACATGCAAGTGAAAGATGCTAGCTAAAACTAGTAGACACTGCTGTCAAGTCACCAGTCTTATTAGAAAATCCTGCAGAAAAAATTAAAAAGTAAGAGACACATTAGGGATCTAGCGTCGTGGATTTGGTTTCTCACTGTGGTTCTTGTCCCCACCCCCATCTCTTATTCCTACTGCTGCACAAGTCCCCTGCGTAAAGCCTTATGGCCCTCCTGGCCCCCACTGTGAGTTGGGCCAGTTGTACAGCCCCAGGCCCTGGCTTGGCTCAGCCTTTCTGCGTGTCCATGTGACAGCCAGACACCTTCTGCTCCACCCCCCACATCAAGCTCCACCCATGAAATACTCTAGGAGTCCCTTGCTTCCTTTTCTTTTCTTTTTTTTGAAAATCAAAAACCATTACATTTTATTTGTGAAACAAAAACTTTTTTTTTACATAGTAAGAATATAAAACATTGATATTAAAAATAAATGTTTAGAGTTATGAGTTACTCTGGAATATGCTTCACTCTAAGTATTTAGCATTTCTTTATAAAATGTTTACATACATCTTCCTAACAACATGTTGAAAAAGTTACAACAGTATCTTCTACACGAATAAAAACAGCAGGCACACTCCCACATTATGGTCATATTTTGTAAGAACAGGGCTTCCTCCCAACACCAAGTACTGAGAAGTACAACAATTAAGTACATAAAATCAATAGGCAAGTGGGGCAGGATGTGGGGACATGAGCAAAGTACGTGCATGTACTGATCTGCCAAAACAAAACCCATCGATCTGTATGACCCATCTTTAAAAAGTAAAAATAAATCAATCAAGGAGCGGCTGAGAGAGAATATGCTCCTGGCATTTGGAATACTCTCATTATTTAAGATTTTCATAATAATCAATATAAACCAATAATAATGATGCGGCTACAAATGTTTAACTTTCAAAAAACTCAACATGGCCGGCCAGATGGCTCAGTGGACTGAAGCGCTTGCTTAGGCAAAGTACAGGGACTGAGGTTCAACTCCCAGCACCACATGCCATGCCAGCACTGCTCCCGGGGTGTGCTGAGACTGAGAATGGACGTGGTGCGTGCCTATAATCCCAGAGCCTGGGAGGCTGAAAACTACAGGAAGATCAGTACTGAGCTGTATAGTGAGACCCCACAGACCCTGTACTAAAATACCAAAAAATAAAACCTCCTAAACAACTGTAAATCGTATTAATAGAACAATTATTTTTGAAATTTTTTAGAATTACCAAAACTAAGATTATATAAAACTCCAGAAAAAGATACATTTGAATTGTGACTATATTACATTTTCATTACCATTTAATTCTTTAGTTTTCTCAGGGTAGTCTTTTTCTTGAACAAAGCAAATAGTAGTAATACTACTATCAAGAGCCCTTATCTACAACTATTTAAAAATGAATTCAATTATCATTGAATATACCATTTTACTCTAAAAAGCAAAGAAGCTAAGTAACAAGCTTAACTACCTTGAAGCGGACCCAACTTCCTCTAACCAAGGATTTGCACAGCTTCCCAGCTATTCTTTGAGAAAACCCTTCACTAGATTAACTTATTCAACACACCAAAAAGTAGGTACAGAACAGGAATGTAAGTGGTCATCCAGTAAAATTGCTGTTACTCTATAGTCACTAAAATAAAGTCTCCAGAAGGTGAAGGAAAAGAACAACACAATACAACAGTACACAGGGTTCAGAGACCCAGAGCAATCTGCCGCTGTTACTTTTTTCCCTATGAGCTGAGACTCAACTGTTTAGTGAGATTAAAGAAATATCTGAAGAGGAAATTAAAAATGAGAGGTACATGTCTACCCTTTTTTGCTTTTGGTTAAGTCATATGGTTTCCACCACTGAGCAAATTGCAGTGTTTTCTCCCTCTGATCCTCAAAGTTTTCATGGATGCCCTTCCGCCAAAGTCTTGGCTCTAGATCCAGCATCCCACCAAGATTTCCTTTCCAAAGTAATGAGAGAATTTGTGCTCATCTTCAGTGATGTGGGCAAATCCTCCTTGGAGGCCAAAGTCCACCAAAAAGTAAGGTAAGCCCCTGGGAACAGACTTTCTGATGTCTTTTGAAGAAAGATCAATTAATTTCTTATTTATGGACCACTCTTCATCAGATTCCATTATGGCTTTCTTAAAATAGACAGGAGCCATGTCGCCCACTTCCTTTGGGAGAGGAATACATTCATAAACCATGTGACACTGTTTCTTCATGCTCATATTAGTTTCTAAAAAGATGCAGTCCAACCCTTTATCTTCAAACATCTTTACTAATGATTTCCTAAACATCTGAATTTTTTCCCAGATGTCTTCATCCAATAAGGTAGCAGCTCGATAATGCTGCAAAGGGACTATCAGACAGTGCCCCTCAGAAAGAGATCGGAAGTTGGATAAACATAAATAAACCTTAACACCTATGACAACAATAAGGTGCTTGGGAAATTGAGAGCTGTCAAAGCAATACAGACATTTTTCCATTTGTGCAGCAAGACGCTGGTGCTCAGCAATAGCCTGCTTCCTCTGACTCTTCCTCCTCACCAAGACGTCTTCGCTCAGCTGCTTTGGATACAAACATGTCATCTAGAGTGTAATAGTCTCCGTCTGCTTTTCCCATAAACTTAGATGCCATTCTCATAAAAAGTTTGTTTTGACTTTCTGCTGTTCCCATCTTTTCATTTTTGACTAAATCATTCAGGCTTAGACCATCATCATCAGGAAAGTATCTGACTCTTTCTTGTTTTTCATGGGCAGCAACCCTGTGTCTCCTCCTACTTCCCGCTTGTGACTCCGGAGCCTCTGGTGTGCTCAGTGGCCATGCTCTTCCGGACTCATCTGTCCTGACAAGGATCACTTCTCACCGGTCTGCCCTCTCCTCTGCTCCTGTTCTTTTTGATGACATTTGTGCTAGGGTTTCTTTTAACTTGTTAGCCTTTTCCAGTTGAGCTTTAAGTTGCTGGGCCAGTTCCATGTTCCCTGTCGTCTCTGCCTTAATAATCTTGTCCCCCAACTTGTTCTTCTCATCAACACTCAGGACATGGAAGGACTCATCCTGTACACCAGCAAATGTAGACTCTGTGTCCTCCCCGTGTTCTTGCACACTCCTGGCTGGCAATTTTTCTCCCACGTCTCCTGAAATGTGTCCAGCGTCAACGCTGCTACTTGTTTCCAATGGCTTACTTGAATGTTTCAGATCGTCTGCAACGCATTAATCTTTCTTCATCATTTTCCGTGGGTTTTTGGAAGCCACCCTGCAAAGAATCCTGACCTACTGCTAATGTTGACGAGCTAGACGGTTCAAAATTTCTGGCCTTGAAATGAGATGACAGTTCACCAGCATCAGAAAGTCTTAAGAATTTAGCTCTAAAATTTCCCAAAGATGCAAACTCTTGATGATTTTACCTTGGATTGAATTCTCTTTTATGTGATTCTAAAGAGGTGTATCTCTTATCTTTCTCATTATCACTACAGTCATCTTTACTGCTGCTGTTTGTAATTGCTGCTGCATCATACCTATTTCTTGAACTTTTATTATATTTTACTAAGTCTAATCTCCCACTTTCTTGACTCCTTTGTACTTTATCTAAATACGCTGGTTTCCTCCACCGCTCTTGTCTAGAATCTTCATTTTTGGATGTAGTTTTTTCAGCCTCTTCTAGTTTCAACTGAAATATTTCCATTGAAATATTTCCATCTTTCGGCTACAGTGTCCTCAGATTTTCTGTTTTGTGTTTCAGCTTGTTCTTCCATTCTTTGGTAAGACTTTCTAAGCCAGCTTAACCCAGCTTAACCCCTTCTCTTTCAAGCAGTTTAGACTGCGCGTGTGCTTGGTTCTTCTCTTGCTCTATTTTCCTTGCCATTTCCTTTTCAGCTTTAAGTGATGGTGACGACACAGTCTTAACAGACATAAAATCTACAGTCATCCACGCATCCCTGTGAATAAGCTGCCTGTCATCTTCTTTCTCGAACTCTTCATCTTTCACTTTCCAGGCCTTTTCCCTGCCAGGAGTTTGCAAGGGAACAGCCCCAACCCACTCACGCTCAGAGTTAGCTTCTCTGTCTGGTTTTTAGTACGCACTGGTGAACTATCAGTTGATTCACTTTTTTCATGTTTGTGTTTCTTGTTCTTTTTTTTTTTCTTTTCTTTCTTTACTTTTTTTGAATGCTTATCTTTTTCCTTCTTTTGCTTCAGAGAATGTTCCTCGAAGTCGTTTAAGTTCTTTCCGCCTTTCTTCTTTTTCAAAATTGGCTTTTGCCTGACGCAACACCTCCGCCCTGGCAATTCGGGTCTGTTCCTTATGCTCTTCAACACTCTTCTGACTTTTAAATCTGCCACTGGAAGCCGCCATAGTTGTTTCCTTTTCTTTTCTTTCTTTCTTCCTTCCTTTCTTATTCCTTCCTTTCTTTCTTTTGAGAAATGAAAATTATGTATATGTATTAGATAAAACCTGATACCCTGAAATTCATATACACTGTAAATGACTAAATCTTTTTTTTTTTTTTTTTTTTTTTTTTTTGTATTTTAGGGAAAGAATCTAAGGGTGTTCAGGGTCTCACTACTAGATCAGACTCGTAGTGATCTGCTTATTTACAGCCTCCCAAGAGCTGGGATTACAGGCACACGCCACCATGCCCAGTCTCTGTCATGGTCTCAGCATGCCCTGGGGGCAGGGCCAGCACAGGAGGCCTGAGGATCGAACCCCTGGCCCCTAGGCCTGCTTGCAGGTGCTTTAATCTGCTGAGCTATTTGGCCAGCACTTAAATGGCTAAATCAAGCTCATTCACATGCTAATAATGTTTCTGCAGCGACCAAGCCTAGTATCTATCTCCAAGAATGTGCCGCTATTAGGTGCACTGACCATGCTGCACCACAGGTCTAATTAGCACAGGCCTCTTTCCTAACTGCGATTCTTGGTCCTTTGAAGCATCCAGCATGTGTGCCTGTGCACACACACACACACACACACACACACACAGACTCTGGGAAGGCCACTCCACTGTTGTTCCCAAGAGCCTGGCCCCTTCAGGTTGCACACGTGAGTGAGATCGTGCAGATTTGTTCTTCCATGCCTGGCTTATTCCACCTAACGTAATGACCTCCAGTCCCCCCTATCTTGGCACGTGAGACAGAAGTTAATCCCCTCTTACTCTCCAGTGCTGTTCCACTGTGCATATACATATATACACCAGAGTTGGGGTAGGGGGCGAAAGCCCCAGCTCTGGGATTCCCAGCAGACCAGGCCTTGTCACTGATCCCAAAATGCTAATTGAGGATATAAGCATTTGTGAAGGGCAGGAAAAATCGCTTTAATCAGGGTGGCAGTGCTGGGAAGAACAAAAACACAAAGACAAAAGGTATGTTTTCCTGGGGCTGACAGCTCATAAGAAAAGAGGAGCAAAAGGTTGAGGGGCTGCTTAGCTGTAAGTCAGCTCTGTGTGGCTGACAGGTAATGCTGGCCATGCCCTGGTCTAGTTGATCCTTGCCACAAGACTGCTTCCAGGAGGTACTTCAAGATCAGGGAATCCAGTTGCCATGAGACAATTGCTTCTGCTTGGAGAGCAGTTTCCATTCTCCCCAATAGGTAATTGATTCCTTCAGGGAGGTGATTTGATCATGAGGGTATCTCTCTCTGTGAGCCTCTGCTTTTCCTAGAATCCAAGGTGACTGCAGGTTTAGGAAAATGACCACAACCCTTTAGGCACTGCTCCATGGGGGTCTGAAACTAAACACTGCAAAATTCACAACTAAATACCCCCATACCTTACTTATTCTTATCTTGCTGTCTTCAGTCTTTTTTTTTAAATATACTTAGTACAGGGTCTTATAGGGTCTACAGAATCTCACTGTACAATCGGACTCCTGGTGATCCTCCTGTTTTCAGCCTCCCAAGCGCTGGGATTACAGGTGTGCACCACCATGTCTCGTCTCAATAGCCCATCTCAGTGCACCCCAGGAGCATGGCTAGCACGGCATACCAGGAATCGAACCCAGGCCACTGTGCTTTGCCTATGCAAGCAATTTAGTCCATTGAGCTATCTGTCTGGCCTGCTGTCTTCAGTCTTGAAGGAGAACGAAACAGCTTGTGTAAGTTTATGGCTAATAAACTTCACATTGCCAGGGTATTTTTTTTCTTTCTTTCTTTCTTTTTTTTTTTTTTTTTTTTTTGGCAGAACCAAGGATTGAACTCATGCCCTTGCACCTGCCAGGGAAGTTCTTATTCTACTGAGTCATCTCCCTGGCCCAGTTTTTATTTTTTAAAGAGAATAAAAACATTAAAAACAAACAAAAAACCATTAGAAGCAATACAGAGTTTCACTAAAGAGAATAATACTAATTCAACAATGTTTTTACAGTCTATATTATCGTCATCAAATTGGTTGTTCAGATTACTAGACATAAGCATGCAAAAATTGGTTCAAAAACGTTATAAAAAATTAAGGAAAGAGAGAAAAAAATTTAAGCATTAACTGCTCCTTTCAATAGAGCAGCAGAGATCAGCAGTACAATTATCCAAGCTCTCCTGAACATATACATAAATATAGCTTCTTCCCTGCCTTCTTTCTTGTTTTTTTTTAATCCTTTTCCTCATTCCAATTGTTTTTTCCTTAGAACAGAGTCTCTCCCTTTTGCGGTATCTATTGTACCTTTCAGATTTTAGTTACTCCTTCGGATTCTTACACGAGGGAGACAATATGATGTTTGCTTGCACACGTGGGTCTGACTTATTTCACTTAGCAGTATGGTCTCTAGTTGCTTCTATTTACCTAGAAAAGCCTCAAGTTTACCTTTTTTATAGCTAAGTAATCTCCATTGTACAAAAAGACCAGATCTTCTTATCCATTCCTCAGCTGATGGGCATTTGGGCTACTTCTAAGATTTAGCGATGACCAATTGTGCTGCTATAAATGTGGGTGTACATGTATCACTGTGGTGTGATGTATTACCAGTTCTCAGACAATCCTCACACAACGAACATGTCTCTGAGCTGAGCTGCACAGAGATCTGACCCAAAGTTCTAAGGTAATAAAGGAAACAGACATAAAACGAAGACAGAGATTTCATCCTGCTCTTAGTTATCCATTGGGCACCTGCAGGCTAAGCCTCTAAATCTGTAATGTGTACATCCTACTTGTTTCTATTGCAATAGTAAGGATAGAACCCAGGGTGTCCAATGGAGCTACATCATCAGCTCTTCTTTTAATTTTTAGTTTGAGAAAAGGTCTTGCTAAGTTGCTAGTTTTCCCAGGCTGAGCTCAAACTCACAATCCTGCCTTAGGACTGTCCAGGAATATAAAAGTGAATATTAAGAATACATTGATAATTCATTGCATGCAGAGAGGAAACATACTACTGAACATATTACAAAGAAAAATATTGTACAAACATCTGGCCTTGCAGTGCACATTTTTGTGCAAGTATTTAAGATACTAGAGTGTTCAATTCTGCAGAGTGTTACAGAAGGTCATGTCTCAGTTCACTTAATTCAAAAACAGTGCATGCAGCTTGTGATATCAGATTGTGTGTGTGTGTGTGTGTGTGTGTGTGCCTGTGTGTGTACCTGTGTGTGTGTGCCTGTGTGTGTGTGTGTGTGACTGTGTATTTATTTACATGTAGAAAAAAGCACACATAATTCTTAAAATATGGTGGCTTCTTCGGAAGTCTTAAATGACTCACTGTGAAGTCAGGATGACAGGCCACATCCATATTGTCCCCTAGTGGGACAGTCCTGTTAGGCAGTGGCTTTGGCCTCCCAGTATTTTATCAGCTGCTGCTGTGTTTGCACTAATGATTCTATGTACTTGATGAAGACAATTTTAAAATCCTTCACTTATATACTCTGGTTTCTCTTCATATCATATAAATCTTTTGCCTTTTAAAATCCTTCACTCATTCTTCCTCAGATCTTCCCATTGCTTGTTGAATTGTTTTAGAGATCCATTCAACACCTCCTTTTCCTTGTTGCACTGTCGCTTCCTGCTGTCTTAGTACATTTTTAGCTTGCTGTATAAGTCAAATGCCGTCACCAGGTAGCTCTGAAAACACAGAAGTCAGCAAAAGGCTTGTTCTTGATGTAACTGGTCTAGTTTCTCTTCGACCTCTGCAAGCCAAGACAGAGCTACAGACAAAGCAGCACGACCTCAGAATTTCCTAACGTAGCTGTACTGGCTGAAAGTTCTTTTCTGTGACAAACCACGCCTTCCACCCTGGCATGAAGCCTCCTAAGTTGCTGGTCAAGATTCTCATATTGCGGCTGCTTTTCTTCAAGCCATGCATCCGATTCACCCATCTTGCTTGCCACTTGGCTGACAGAGCCTGTGGCCTTGCTCGCCATCCCAGGTATTCCTGCCCCACTCAGAGCCTGCATGCTGACCCCTCTGGGCAGCCCTAAACTTCCCAAGAGCTGCCTTAAATTGGGGTCCTGTTGAAAAGTGGAATGTTTTACTGTTCTTTGCAGATACATTTCAAGAACTGCTCTTCATTTTTCTACAAATTCCACGGATGATGAATGTTCTTTACCCACTTTGACCTTGGTCATAACCTACTATTCCTAGAGCTGGTGGTGCAATGTAACCAACATGTAAATACTTGCTTGTGAATTTGCTGTGCAAACCAAGAAAATCATTGAATCTCCTTATAACTGAAAATTCGCTCTTACTGAACACATGAAGAGAAGTCTCCGCTGTTACCCTGTATGCCATGTAAGCATTCATGCCATCACCAACGTTGGATCTGACACACCAATTTCTACATCAGAAGTATCTCCATTTGCCTTCTCTTCAGTCTCTTCCCTGGATCTATCAGAAACCAGGAGCTGACATGCTCTTAGATTCCATCTAGGAGCAATAAGTGTAGGAGAGGCGACACGTACAACCCCAGGAGGAGGACAGGAAGGGATCCCTTTCTGGGCTGTCTAAAGAGACTTCTTCTCTGGCTTCTGCACACATAACTTCCCTGCCATTGTCTAGTAATACATCTTGAGGTCTGGAGTCATTGGAGTTCGCACTGATATAGGGAGAGTGCAGGGAGACTGGCTGGTTCTGCAGATAGTGGACTTGACCTCAAGCTGTGTACCTGTGGGATAGGATGAAAACAGCACACCAGTCTTCCACAGTCACTTGCGCTTCCCCAGGATGGAGACAGTGCCAGTCAACAGGTCCTCTCTATCCTCAAGCTCTTCAAAGTCTGTGGACTTCCCAGTCCCAAGCCAACGAGGTGCCCTTTTGGCCATGATCTTTGTTCTCCCAGATGACTACTTGGATAAAATTTGTATAAAGCAAAAGCAAACTAACGCATTTTATAGGACAGTTTGTGAAGCTGTCAGTGCCCTGCCTTGAACAGAGCTTACATCTAAGCAATGTTTTACAGAGCAGTAGTTCTCAGACCTTGGGCCTTTAACCTATTTACATTTTTTCATTTTTTTTAAATATCTAAGTTATTTTTTTTTAAATCTTTGATTTATTTATTTGGTACAGGATCTCCCCGCTGACATGGCTTATGGTACTGGAGATCGAACTTTAGAGATCGAACCCGGGTCCTTGCACTTGCCAGGCAGGTGTCTAGACCACTGAGATATCTCTCTGACTCTACGCTCTTTAAAATTATTGAGTTTGTCAATAATTTGGTTAATGCTGGAGATTAGCTGTCTATCCATTACCTATGTATCTAGGTAGCTAGCACAATGGCTGATCAAAACATTCAGTGAGTGCTCCAGAAATTGTAATATAGTGCAATACAAGACACACTGCCATCAATGCTTCTTAAAGTATCCCTCATCACTTTGAACACAAACACACTATCTCAGAGTTCTTCCCACTTTCTGAAGTAGCTCTAGAAGCCCTCTTTGAGTGTCCTTGTAAGGAGTGATTTAAAAATGCCAACATTGGTGCTGCTATGTGCCTTCTAATGGGAAGCATATTAGTAAAAACA
The DNA here is from genome assembly GCA_004027165.1 of Ctenomys sociabilis. Lineage (NCBI taxonomy): Eukaryota > Metazoa > Chordata > Mammalia > Rodentia > Ctenomyidae > Ctenomys > Ctenomys sociabilis. The sequence goes on along the minus strand of PVKA01000858.1, from coordinate 139,607 downwards.
TCATGCTGTGTCGTCCTCCAACTTATTCAATGGATCTGGTACCCTATGATTTGTGACTGTTCCCCAAAAGTTAAAAAGACCATGAAAGGCAAATATTTGTAATTGATCTAGGCCTTCAAGATATTCTGCAAAAATAACTTCTGGAGCTGCTTCTGAAAGTGCTGAGAATGATGACATGATGGGTTCAAAGTGAAGAGGAGGACTCCAAGGGGGATGGAGGGGGCTGGCCAAATAGCTCAGCTCTACTGTCTCAGCCTCCCCAGCGATGGGATAAAAGGTGTGTGCCATCAACCCAGCTTTGATGGCCAGCCTGGCATGCAGTACCAGACATCAAACCCAGGTCCTTGCACTTGCCAGGCAGGCACTGAGCCCACCAAGCTATCTCCCTGGTCCGCTGGTATTGTTTCATGATTTTGCAGGATCTTTTACTGTCTGACTGTAAAGGTAGAAATAAAAAATCCCAAGACAACACCCAGCCCCATGCTAGACTAGCTCCATCTTAGCCCTTTGTTTCACCTGTTGCTAAATGTTCTAGGAAAGTTACGTGCAACTAGGCAACCACAAGGTTGCTCTAAAGCTTCAGCAACCCCCAGATGGCCCTCAATCAATCCTGACAAAGGAACAATTGCTATTGGCTTCTGTGACCTGCTTGCTCAAGTTTCCCTCTTATCCCCTAACGACCAAGAGATGTCCCCCCAAACCTTACAAAAATATGCCGTTCCTCCTGAAAACCCCCCTCGCACCGAGCCAATCACTGTAAAGGTCATCCCCTACAAACCAATGCAATTAGCTTCTGTAGTTTGCTTGCCTCCCCCTAATTTTGTGGTTTTTGCCTTTATAAACCTGCCTATAACAACTTCTCGGGGCTACGTGACCGCCTTAGGTTCGGAGCCCCACGCGTGGTTCAATAAACTTTGGAGCTCTCACCCTCGTCTCTTGGCGTCTCCCTGCCCGCGGAGATCTGGGTCAGCGCAGACCCAACATGACATAACAGCAGACAATAGGATTCTCAAATCGGCCTTCATGCTTATTGTTGCAATATTTCATGTCACAGAACTTTGGCAAATTCCAGTCAGCACTCACGAGAAGACGACAGGCAGAGGGGCAAATGACAGCTTAGTGAGGTTGATGCTTTTGACCTCATTAGGCCTTTGGAAGAAATGTGAGGACCAGCAGCATTTTATGGGCCACACCCAAGGACATATGTTTTGGGAACAGAGAAGTGGACCCTGATTTGAGAGTTAAGATCAGTGGATTTCAGTTCTAACCCTGCTACCTCCTACAGTGTGGTCCAGAGGAAATTACTCAGCCTTTTTAAAGATGATTTCCACATCTACTAATTAAAAAATATAAGCAGAAGAATAACTAAAAGTACTGCTAATGGTAAAAACTTTAAATTTGTAATTTAACATTTACTAATAGAAATACAAGATGTCCCTACGAAACTTTAGAAGGTGGTTAATGAGATGTCTGTATGGTCTATCTGAATGTTGAAAGCTAAGTGCTCTTAGCTACTTCTCTTCTGAAGACAGATATTTTAAAAAGGAAAACAAATATGATTTAATTAGGGGCTGGCCAGATAGTTCAGCAGACTGAAGCGCCTGCTTAAGAAGGCATAGGTACTGGGGTTCGAACCCCATGCCATGCTGGCCTCAGCCCTGGGGTGCACTGAGATGGTGACTGAGACTGGGTGTGGCGGCACACGCTTGTAATCCCAGCGCTTGTGAGGCTGAAAATAGGAGGATCACTACGAGGCCCATCTGAATAAGGCAACCTGTACTAAATACAGTGATCCGTGCTGTTGATAAATTGGTATGCCTACCGAAACTCTCAACCTCCAGTTCACCAAGCATCAGACACAACAAAGTTCAACAAGACACTCTAAAGCTCCTGAAGGAAATTCCTACGCTGATTCCCAGCTTTTCTTTAGCTAGAAACTTAAGGAGTCACAAATACCTGGCCAACTTCAATGTTACTTCGCATGAGCGTTTTGAACTCTAAGCCTGAAAAGGAACTGTGGACAAAAGAATGCAATTAAATGCTAAGAGGAGTTCACACATGTAGGTACTGTTTAGGTAAAACAGTCCCTGAGCTGCGTGCTAGCTAGTTTGGACTGAAGGCATGGGTGGCTTTTGCAATCCTCCCCACCTTGCCTGGGCTATGACCAGCCCATCGAACAGCCTTGTTCTGGAACATCTGGTTAAACTGGATCTCCGAGGGTGCATTTTTCCAACCTGAGAGCAGTGTGCACTGGTGACACAGTCCTTTCCCTTTTCTTACTTTTCCTGGGGTTTACTCCGGAGCCACAGAATATTAGCATGGTGATTGTGGTGGATGCCAGGAATAAGAGAGAACAGGGCACGGTAGAATTCCCTGAAGAAGTTAGTCACTGTTGGGTCAGACAACACCAACACAGCTGACATCTATTTCCTTTAGAAAAGCCTCTTGCTTAACTTCTGGATCTGTCACTATATGTTATGCTCTTTGGGTGTGTCATAAAAGTATCTTCCCAGAGGCTGGGGGAGATAGCTTAGTGGTCTAAGTACCTGCATGGCAAGCGTAAGGACTGGGGTTTGATCCTGGTACTTCATGCTGCACTGGCCCTGAAACCCCAGGGTGTACAATGTCTGCTTCAAACCAGGTATAGTGACACACACCTGCAATCCCAGCACTGGGGAAGCTGAGACAGGAGGAGGATCACTAGGAGCTGTGTAGTGAGACCCTGTGCCAAATAAATAAATAAATAAAAGACTTTTTAAAGAAAGTATCTGCCCTTAACTGATCCTTAACTTTTGGATTCATGGCTCAAGAGCTTTGGGTAAAACTAACACAGTTGGAAGTAAGTAAATTCTCCTGGCAAGCCTGCCCTTAATTGTTCCCTTTCAGCAGTGCTTTATCAGGTTTCTGTATGAACAGTAACGAGACAGTCCTGACTCCTGCCTTACCAACTTCATGATCTAGTTTTCTCCAATTAGAATTGTCAAAATAAAAAAAAATAAAAAAATCACAGTCCTTCACTCGCCTTAGGGGTCAGGGAGATAGCTCAGTAGAATAAGGGCTTGCCTGGCAAGTGCAAGGGCCTGAGTTCAATCCCTGGTTCAGCCAGGAAGAAAGAAAGAATGAAAGAAAGAAAGAGAGAGAGAGAGAGAAAAGGAAGGAAGGAAGGAAGGAAGAAAGGAAGGAAGGAAGGAAGGAAGGAAGGAAGGAAGGAAGGAAGGAAGGAAGGAAGGAAGGAAGGAAGGAAAGAAGGAAGGAAGAAAGGGAGAGAGAGAGATAGAGAGAGAGAGAGAGAAAGAAAGAAAGAAAGAAAGAAAGAAAGAAAGAAAGAAAGAAAGAAAGAAAGAAAGAAACAATCACACTCCAATTAGAACTGTCACAAGTTTCCAGAGTGAGCCCATCCACACTTCCCAGAGGACAACTGACTTATCTGAGAGGAACCATCCAAATCTCTCAATTTAACAATTTAAAAATGACTCTAGGCCTGGAGGCGTAACCCAGTGGCAGAACATATGCAAAAGGCCCTGGGTTCAATTCCCAGTACCAGTAATAAAAATAAAAATAACTAGGAGGTGATTATATCTGTGTACCAGGGACTTGAAGCCAGCCTTACTAACTCCCAAACCTTCTCTCTTTGGTAATAGCTCTACCATCTTTTTTATTCCCCTTCTCAAAAAGCCTAATTTCACATTTAGAATATTTATACCTGTAACTCTCTGCTGACATTTGCAGCAATAATAATTATTAACCCTGGAAAAAGAAATATCTTATTTGCCTGGTATATTTGCTGACTGCTAAGATACAGTTGTATTTACAATACATAAATTTGCTTTCCATGAAACTTTTTCTCTTCAAAAATCAAAATCCAAGAGAAAGATGGACACATGGAAAGTGTATCACACCTAATTTGGATGGATGGATGGATTTAAAGGATAAATATTAGGTAATGCTGCTCATCTCTGTTCTTTCATTCATAAGGAAAGTCTTATCAGACTTTATCATAAACACAAAATATCCCTTTAAGCCAGCTGATCATATTACCAAAATGAGTGTACGTAACTTTTTGATTGATGTGTCTAAGAATCGATGAATCTATTCTTGGAAAGTTCTAGTCAGACAGATTTGTGAAATCCAGTCAGAAATGGAAGCACAATCTCAATCTCAGCTTCCCATTATTTTTTCTCTTTCAGAGACCTGTGAATTCGTCATCCTGCAGCATAAAGTACTAGGTAGAGCAACTGAGGTCACGAGGAAACTATCAAAATGGTTAATATTTAAAAAAAAAAAAAAAAGACACAGGAAAACCACTATCAGTACAAAACTTACCTGCTCAAGAGAAAACTAGGTACCACTAGAAAAGAATATTTTCTTTTCAGGGTTTGGGGAAGACCTGGGAAAATGGAAAACAATGAAGATCTATTGCATGCACTGAACTTTATTTCTATGTCTTCCCTCCACCCAGTGGATGTTGATACCATTGCTGTACTATAGATAAAGAAGTTGAAGTTTAAATTTATACTTATCAACGTCACATGACTCAAAGTGCAAAGTTTGGTCTTGTTTATCTCCTCCTGAGTATAAATCCTACGTGATCGTCACAATCCAAACATGACCAGGCTACCATAGCCATGATGGAGCATATGCAATACTGTATTTACATCTCACAACAACCCCACGAACTAGATGTCATCCCCAACTTCAGGGTGAAAAAGGTGTCCCTGAGTGCCGAGGTCACTTTTCCCAGAAGGGCCTTGCTAGGACAAGGCTGCCCTTTCTCTTCTTCCAGTGTTTCTCAAACACTCTGAGAACTGATGAATCTATTCTTAGAATCCTGAGCATTCTCTTCAAGAAGGTTTAAATGTTATAAATTTATTTTAAAGATAATACTTAGAAATCAATGGAAGCTTCTATTAGATAAACAAATGACAGGATAATGTGTCGGTGTAGGCATTTGTGTTGCTGTTTATGCACATTACAGTGTTTATTTGCCCTTTTTAATTTTTTTTTTAAAAATTCAAGCATAAAACAAACATTAGAAACAATACAGAATTTCACTAAACAAAATGATAGGATTTCAACAATTGTTCTTATATTGTATATTATCTTCAGATTAGTTGCTCAGATTGCCAGATATAAACAAGTAAAATGTATCAAAAAAAATTTAAAAAGAGAGAGAGCAAAAATTTAAGCATTAACTGAGCCCTTCAATTTATTTGACCTTTAACAGATGCCTAGACAAATACATCTCACTAACATTGGTCAAAATGCTGAAATGACAACTCTTTCACATTTGTACTCAGTTAAATTTTTGCTAGTTATACAACAACAAAAGTTATACAGTGTACAACAGTTACACAATAATAGCTCAAAACTGACACATGATTAGAATATTGGGTTATTTTTAATCCACTGAGACAGTAACACCTGTGGAATTGCATTACATGGGAGAGATGGCTTTACTGAGTAGGTACAAAAAGCACTACAAATTTTCTTGAAGCTTCAATGACAAAGAAAATGCCATGTTAATTTAATGTTAATTTGGGGTGGCTGGAGCAAGCAGAGATTATGGAGACTCTAAATTCCTCCAAAGCACCTCTGGTAACCCCATTAAGCAGAGAATTGTTCAGTGTCATGCAAATATCACAGCAAGGCAGAGAGGTAATTTATTAGGGCACATTGGTGATGAGAGGGTGGGTAGACCTGGCGCCTTTACGGATCCACAGCAGAAATGGGCCACTGATACCAGAGTGCAGTGTACGGGGGAAGTTTCATCATCGTTCAGAGAAAAGCACATGGCAACAATTAGCGAGATGAGTTGCACTCAGCTCATACAATTGCTCAACACAGAGGGTGCAGCAGCCAGAAAAACACAGGGAGTTGAAAGCCATGTGTTTTAAAAGGCTATAAAATTATAGCTTTATTGAAGCTTCTTTGCTTCACTCTGTCAGTGACTAAAACTTTATTTTTATTATGATTTGGAATCTATTGGTTATTTATTGTTTTGTTATAAAATGTAGTCAGTACAGGGTCTTACTACACAGACTGGATTTGTAGTGATTCTCCTGTTTTCAAGTGCTGGGGTTACAGGTGCGCACCACCGTAACCAGCCTCAGTTGCCATCTCAGTGCACCCCAGGGGTGGGGCCGGCATGGCATGCTGGGGATCGAACCCTGGGCCCTCCGGCTGCCTAAGTAGGTGCTTTAATCTGGTGAGCTATCTGGATGGCCCTTGTATGCTAGTTTTGCCCAGCTGTTTATTTCAACTGCTGGCAAAAGTGTCTGGGGTTTTGTTTTATCTTATTTTGGCAAGGCCTTGAGAAGTCGCTAAGCTGCCCAGTCTGGGCTTGAATTGTTTGCCTCTTGCCTCAGCCTCTGAGTGTGCTAGAATTGGGGGGCATGCATCACCACCCCTGGCTTGGTAGTGATTTTCCTGTGAGTATTCCCCCCTCCCCTTGATGTGGCCAGTGGTCACCTACTGGGTAGAGCAGAATAGAACCCTGCCTTCATTACAGAAACCTCTGTTGGGGCTACCACTGATTTAGACCTCTGCTGATGCCGTGTAAAATAATACTTATTAAAGTATTTTATAAGCTTCAAAGCCCTTCTTAAAAATCCTCACTATCATAATTATCATTGGCCAGGGATATAGCTCAGTGGCACAGTGCCTGCCTGGCAAGCATAATGCTCTGAATTTGATTCCCAGTAGTAGACCAATATAATAACAATAATAATAATAATTATTATTATTATTGTTGTTGTTATTGTTATTGTTACCATTAATCATATTCATTTTCAGTCACAGAAAGACATTAATTTTTCTACAAATTAATTGAGCCTTTTATGGGCCAGGATAATCTTCCAGAAAATCTAAGATTTTAATAAAACGATCATTAATCAATTATTACTTATTACTCATTGCATAATTTCTTGACTCCAGTGGCACTGAGCCTTTTCTGACAATTCAATTTATTTTTTCTTAATTTTTATTTATTTATTTGATCTCACTACACAGTTCAGACTCACAGTGATCCTCCTGTCTCAGCCTCCCCAGTGCTAGGATTACAGGGGCCCACACTGCATGTAGTGCCAGGGATTGAACTCAGATCCTTGTGCTTGCTAGGCAGGCACTTAGACCACTGCGCTATCTCCCCTGTCCCAGACTGTTCAATTTAAATACAGGAAACTCCAAAGATATTTAACCTGAGCACAGGAATGTGACTCTGACCAGAGCTTTGTCCTCAGAAATTAAATCATCATTGAACTTGGACAGTCAATGATGAGAAGCGGTGCATAATTTTTTTAAACTGGGTAATGAATCCAGACCTTTCACACTATGCTGCATCTGCAGCCCTTTGTACTTTTCATCTAGAGATAGCATCTTGCCAAATCACTAAATTGGCAGGGCCAGATTCCAACTGACAATCCTCCTGCCTCAGCCTCCAGGACTGCTACAGTGACAAGCACAGTCAGGAGCTGTATGGATTTTAATGGCTGGAGTCATGACATTCTGTCATGAAACTTCTTCCTTCAGAGCTGTCCCAGACACAGGGAGACAAGGCCCTGCTCTCTCCCACTCCATCCAGTCCTGATGGGGTACTAGAAAATGTGTGAGGATTCTAAATTCCTGGCTGGTCTGCTAGGCTTTATGAAGTGATATTTGTCAAGGTGGAAGAAGAACAGGTATTATATTAAATACTGCATTTTGTATTTAACCACTACATTTATGAGCCTCTGGTCCTACTCCTGGCTGACCCTGCCCTGGGACACAGAGAAGTTAGGAGCAGGTCTGAACAAGAAATAACTCCTCCAGGAAATTCAGGGGAGTAGGGGAACCAGCCACAGCTAAATCGCACCAGGAATGTGCAGAAATCCTGGCAGGGGTGGAAAGCAGGAAGCCTGAGGTGACATCTGAGTGACATTTAAATATTTGGAAAGTATCAAAATACAGTAAGACTCTACTTGACAAAATAATGGCTTCACCCCTAGAAAACTTAAGTTCAAAGTAGAAAACATGTAAACGCAGTGAAAAAATACAGCATATTTCATACTCCCTGTGTGTGTGTGTGTGTGTGTGTGTGTGTGTGTGTGTGTGTGTGTACTTCTGGGGCCCTGCATGCTGAGCTACATTCCCAACCCTTCAGTGATTTTTTTTTTTTTTAATTTTGAAACAAAATCCCAGTGAGTTGCTATGTTGCCCAGGCTGGGCTGAAAATTGCAATCCTCCTGCCTCAGCCTCCTGGAGTGTTGGCATTAGAGTACAAGCCATCAGGCCCAGCTTTGGGGGGTGTGTGTGTGTGTGTGTGTGTGTGTGTGTGTGTGTGTGTGTGTGGTCTCTTTGAGACAGGGTCTCACTAGGCAGTTCAGGCTGGCATTGAACTTACTTCACAGCTTAGGCTGGTCTCAAACTTACAATAATCCTCCTGCGTCAGCCTTCTGCATGCTGGTGCTGGGATTACAGGCCTGCGCCACTACATCTGGCTTCGTACAAGCAAGTTAAAAAAACGAAACCAAAAAAAAAACCCTAAAACATGCAGAACATTGCATCTTATTTTGGTTTTTCAGCTTATAGAGCAAAGGCAAAAACTAGAGAGAATTGCCCAATATTATTCCAATAGTCCACATTTGACCTTTTAAACTCAAGAGTTAGGATAAGATTACAAAAGTAGTCACATGTCTGTGTACACAGAAAAACCACAGAGTTAAGTGTTTTCTTTCAAAAAGAAAACTGTTTAGGAAATTGTGAAGTTCAGTGTGTGCTTTCTTTCTCAGTGGTCACATTCAGTGACTGCTAAAGACAAGTTCGACCAGGCGGGTTAGAGGGAGCGGGAAACATAAGAAACACTGAGCCAGGAATCAGCTCGCCTCAACTCTGCACTGCAAAAAGCTTTGGGCACTGAGCTCCTCTGTGGTCCATCTCTTAAAGCATTGAAGAAGAGAAATAAAAGGTATTGGAAATGAAAAAGAGGGGGCCTGCCAAATAGCTCAGCGGATTAAAGCAGGCTCAGGGTCAGATAGGGATTCAATTCCCAGGCCTGCAATTGAGACTGGACATGGTGGTGCCACCTGTAAGCCCAGCTCTTGGGATGCCGTAAACAGGTAGATCACTATGAGTCCGATGTAGTAGTGAAACCCTGAACACCCTGTAGGTCCTTCCCTAAAATACAAAACAAAAAAAACAAAAAAAAAGGAAGTAAGTGAAATTGAAATGTGAATTTGTCATTGTTGGCTTGGTGACATGATTTTTATATTGGAAATTCTACAGGCAACACCAAAAAAAAAAAAAAAATCTGTTAGAATATCTTAGTTACTTTTGTCCTATTGCTGCGACAAACACCCTGAACTACAAAGTTAAAAGGAGAAAGGTTTCTTTGGCTCACAGTTTGTGTAGGTTTCCAGCCACAGTCAGCTGGCTCTGAGGTACTGTGGCACATGGCTGCAGAAGGCAGCATAAGCCAACAAGTGAGAGAAAGAGAAAGAGAGAGAGAGAAAGAGAGACAGAGAGAGAGAGAGAGAGAGAGAGAGAAACCTCTTTCTGTCCCTTATGATGTCCAATCCACCTGGATTAGGGCAGTGCCAATCCAATCGGTGGACTGACCCAGCAATCACTCACACTTAATCCCAGCACCCTTAACCCCAGCATTGTCCTACAAAACAATCACACACTCTAGAGTCAGTCACCTCTGAAAAATCCCAATGACCACATAGGCTTGAGGGGACCTCTAGACACCAACCATAAGGTACAATAAACATGCAAACGCATAAAATGTGAAGAATATGAAATCAACACAAAACCTAGCAGCATTTCTGATTGAAAGCAGCATGATTTGGGCTCAATTCAGACATGTGGGTTAGTAGAACAGAATAGAAGATGCAGAGACAACCACAGATGTATCCAACCATCTGATCTTTGCAGAAAGGTCAAAAGCATACACTGGGAGAAAGAGAGGCTCTTTAAAAATGGCTTTCCACACACAGAAGACTGAATGTAGACCCGTATACCTCATAAAATCAGAGTTGATCCTGGATCCAAATATTAAAACAGAAGCACTCCACTAGAAGATCAAAGAGGTTAACCTCTTGAAGACACAGGTATAGGCAAGGATTTCCTAAACAGAATCAATATCCAAAATCAACAAGTGGGCTCATGGGGCCAGGGAGATGGCTCAGTGGAATAAGCGCTTCCCTGACAAGCACAAGGGCTTGAGTTCAATCCTCAGCTCTGCCAAAAGAAAAAAAAAATGGGATCAAATAAAATTTAAAATCTTATGCATGGAAACAGAGTGAAAAGACAACTTACAAATGTGAAGATTTGCCATCTAGTCCTTAAGCAGAGAGCTGACATCTAGAGTATACAAAGAACTCAAAAGATTAGACTCCCCAACAGCATACTGTGCCAGCCCCACCTCGGGGTTCACTGAGCCAGCGACTAAAACTGGACGTGGAGATGCATGCCTGCAATCCCAGTGCTTGGGAATCTGAAAACAGCAGGATCACTAGGAGTCCAATCTGTGTAGCGAGCCCCTGTAGACCTAATGTACTAAATACATTTTTTTAAAAAAATTAGACTCCTCAAAATAAAAACATCAAGAACTGGGAAGCTAAAATGAACTGACACTTCTCAAATGAGGAAGTGCAAACAGCAACTAATTCATTAAAAAAAAATGCCCAACATCTCTGGCCACTAGAGAAATGCAGCTTAAAATAACACAGATTGTGTCTTACTCCGGAAAGAATGATTCTCCTCAAGAAATCAAGTAGTAGCAAGTGTTAATAATGCAGGAGGGATGAGAGAACACTTCTACATCATTCGGGGAAAAGTGAACTAGCACCACCATGACGGAAATCGGAATGGGGTTTCCTCAAAAAGCTAAAAATTGAAGTCCTATCTGATCCATCTATTCCTTTTCTAGGTATCTTCCTCAGTTAAAGACACCATATTATGGTGATATGTGTATGTATGCCCATGTTTATAGCAGTACAACTCATAACAGCTAATTCTTGGAGCTAATTCTGCCCCTCAGAAGATGAACAGGTAGCGAAAATGTGGTATTTACACACAATGTGGTACTACTATGCCATGAGGAAGGATAAATTTGAGTCACTGATAGAAAAATGGGTGCATTTTTAGGTCATAATGTAAAGTTCAATAAGTCAGACCCACAAGCCTATCCATTGAATGGCTGCTCTTATATGAAAAATGCAAATTATCAATAAAGAACAAAATAAAAGACAGATAACAAGAAGTAGGGAGATAGATCTTTTTCGCTTTTTTATTTTTTAAAGAGACAAAATAATATTAAAACAGAAAAAAAACTGCAAAATAATATGAATTTCACAATACATATTGTATTACATAGTGTTGTTTTCAAATTAGTTGTTCATATTAACAGCTATATGCACCCAAAAGTGGAAGAAGAGAGAAAAAAGTAGAAGAAATTAAGAAGAGAGAAAAAGGAGAAATAATTGAAAAAAGGCAAAACAAATTAAGCATTAACTGCTCCTTTCCGTACACCAGCAGAAATCCACAGTACAGTTGTCCAAACCATGCTGCACGCATACACAGATATGTCTTTTTCTCTGACTCACTCTCCTGTCCTTTTCCCCATCTTGGTAAATCCTTCCTTTTGAACAGGTTCATTCCCTCTTCCCAGTATCTATTGTACCCTTCAGCTTTTATTTACTCTTTCAGGTTCTTACATTAAGGAGACAACACAACATTTGCTCATACGAGATAGATCTTGTGCAAATGGGAACGAGATCAAGAGGGGGAGGGGGAGAAAGAAGAGGGGGACGGGACGAATGAACTGAGACGTGTTACGTGCATGCACAAGCTCCCCATGGATGTCATCATTATGTATGACGAGTAGGTAAAAACTGAAAAAAGTCAGTAGCATTTCAAAACACTAACTCCACACTCTAGAACAAGAAGACAATCTCACGTAGAATATTTATAAAAAATGAAATAAGAACAAATTTAACCATGGAGGTAAAAATATATGTAAAAAATTCATTGAAAGAATTTGAAAATGATACAAGTGGAAAAATAACACATAGTTGGGGATTGGCAGAATTGCTAATGTTAAACTGGCAGTATTACTCAAGGTTATTTACAGTTTAGTGCAATCACTATAAAATTTCAGGGTCATTCCATCCAAAAAATCAAAGCAATAATAAACCAAAAGGACAAAGTTGAAAGTGTCAAACTGAATTGAAAAGCTATGGCCATGAAAACGACATAGTGCTAGAAAAAAATTGACCAATGATACACAATAGAGAACTCAGAAATGAATTCAAGCATGTTATAATCAATGGATTGCTAATAAAAATACTTTGACAATGCAGGAGGACATTGTCTCTTCCCATATTGGGATGGGAAAACTGGATATCCAAATAAAAAGGAATGAAATTGAACCCTTATCTCACATGAATGTTTTTAAAAATCAATGAAAATTTTAATTATCAGACCAAAAACTATAAAGTTACTAGAGGAAAACATAGGGGGAGAAACCACATGATGTTGATCTGAACAGTGATTATTTTGAATTTAACTTCACAGTGCAAAAAAACAAAGGAAAAATAGCAAATGAAATGCATTGTCAGCCTCTCTGTAGCAGTAATCAAATAGCGACACCCACAGATTAAAGTATGCAATGATTTATTGGGCTCACAGTGTCAGGGGATTCAGTCCATGGACAGCTGGCTCCAAGACGGGAAAATTATTATGGAGGCCTTGACGGAGGAGTGTTGCTCACCTTGTGGTGTCTGGGAAGCATAGGGGGGAACTGTAGCAGAGGAGGGGACCAGGCTGGGTATAGCTTTGAAGTCACACTCAGCTATATCGTACTGCTCTTCTAGGTAGCTCCCAAACCAGTCAGGGTGACAGAATCAAGCTTAGCTACTACACGGGATTTCATCAAACTAAAGAGCTTTCATGCAGCAAAGGAAATAATCAAGAAGGTATCAAGACAATCTATGGATTAAGACACAATATTAGCAATCCATATATCCATAGGGGTTGAAATTCATAATGTATATGTAGCTTGAATAAATAGAAAGAAATGAGAAAAGAAACTAAATGGACATTTCTCAAAAGAAGATATATAAATGGTGAACAGGTATATGAAAAAATGCTTAATGTTACTGATTAGGAAAATGTAGATTAAAACCATAGTGGGAGGGCTAGGGAGTTAACATAGCAGTCTAAGCGCCTGCCTGGCAAGCATGAGGACCCAGTTGGATCCCCAGTATTTGCGTGCCTTGCCAGCCCTGAAACCAGGCATGGTGATGCATGCCTATAATCCCAGCAGAGACAGGAGGATCACTATGAGTCTGAGCTGTGTGGAAAGACCCGTATCCAATTTAAAAATAAAGAAATAACCACAATGTAATATTATCTTGAATGTATTATTTTCACTTTTCAAGTAGTGCTGTTAATGGTGTTCCTTTCTGATGAGGAAGGAGAGAGGAGAGAGAGAAGGGGGGAGGAGGGAGGCCAGAGGGAAGAAGGGAGAGTGAGAATAGATATGCAAAAGCTCACATCCTCAGGTTTAAATTCAACAAACAGGATAATTTTCCCTTCTCTAATATTTGTTCTAAAGTCTGGGATGTTGTAATTTCCAAAAGAACTACCTGAGGCACATATTATTTTTGTTTTTATATATATGCAAGTATATATTTCATTTGTTGCAAATTAAAAATAAGAAAACACAGTACAATGCACTTAGCTTGGGAATGAACACCCCAGAGCGCTCTAAAAGTGTGTGAATGTCAGAATTCCAGGTCAGCATCCTGACATTACTTTTTTTTTTTTTTTTTTTTTTTTTTTTTCTGTATTTTAGGGAAGGGTCTCACTAGTAGACTGGACTCCTAGTGATCCGCCTGTTCACGCCCTCCCAAGAGCTGGGATTCAGGCGCGAGCCACCACACCCAGCCTCCATTGTGGTCTCAGCATGCCCTGGGGGTGGGGCCAGCGCGGCAGGCCTAGGGATTGAATCCTGCTGGGCTATTTGGCCAGCCCTCATCCTAACATTCATTTGGAATGGATTCGTTTGCCTCTTGCATCCACCTCTGAACTAATTGCCATCTCCTGGGGAATCGAACACGCCCTGCGCAAGACACATGGGAAGTTCCATGTTGTTCAGATTCTACCAGAGCACACTGACAATCTGAGAGTGGAATATACACTCAGAACAACAGCAGCAGCAACAATGAAGCAGCAATTTAAAAAGTGATCCTCGGGTGCCTTTAAGAAAGAGAGACAAAGGAAGAGGAAATGAGCACGGGGAAGGCTGCCAACAACTGTGCCCCACGCTGTGCAATTTGGGGTACGTTACTTCCCTTACTTCTAGGTAAAATAGAGTGTCAGATTCAGTCAACGATCTTACATGTTAACATGTGCGAAAGCCACCTGATTTGCTCATCAGAAACTTCCATTCTGTGGTCCCCTACAAACAGGTTCAAGTTTTTAGGTGCACAGTACAGATGGCTCCGCTGTAGGTGGTCTGTGAACCACTCGCAAAGAAACATGGGATGAGATCGGGGTTACATGGAGGCCCCGGGGCAGGTGCCCGCTTGAGCTCTCCGTTATTGCTCTTTGGTGAGAAAGGCAGGAGCTTGCCCTAGGAGGCAAGTTGAGCACAGTCATCCAGATAATTATTGTTTTATTAGTGCATGGTTGTAGTACATAGCGCTTACATTTTTTGCGTGGTGTTGGTACAAGTACTTAACCTGTCTGAATTCCTTCTTTCATCCCTTCCTCCCCCTCACTTCCCCATCTACATCTCTGGAGCCACTTTCCATGGAGAGAGATCTAAATCCCTCCTTCTTATGATCTGTCTTTTATTTTCCTCTTTATTTATACTTCAGGTGATATCTAACTTTCTGCTCTGATTTGTTCTGCTTAACATTATCATCTGAAGGGACCTCCATTTTCCTACACATGATTCGAGATTTATTTTTAGGCTAGACTTTCTCTATGAAAAAAGCAGCGCACCCATAATTAGATGGCAGTAGAGTTTTGTTCTACTGTAATTGTTACCTAAGACCATTGTTTCTCCCAGGCACTGACACCAGGCCCTCGAAAAAAAAAAGATGGGTCATTATGAGACACATAAGAAGCTAATTTGGGGGGAGGGCTACAAAACTCAAGATGCTGCAAAGGTTAGCACATGAAGGGGCTGGGCTGAAAGAGCCAAGGAGTGACTATTTTGCAAGACTCTTTGGGCCATTTACCCTCACTATATGCCCCTGTCACCAGCCAATCATGCATCAATGACCTTAATGGGAAGCTCTGGGATTTGGTGGCTTCTCAGAGGGAAACTAAATCCTGAATGATTCCCTGCTGCCAGTGAAGGCTGAGCAGTGGGGTGAGTTGGCACTGATCCTTGTTTCACCATCTTCCTCTTTAATACACGTTTCACGCAACCATTTCTAATTCCTTCTACTTGTGTGTGGAGGAATTGAAATGCATTGCGAGTGTTTAGTTTTTAATCTTTTTATTAGTAAATGTCTGCAGTACAGACTGATTCTATATCTCATAGGGAGTTGGTGCGCGTCACATTGCCATTAATTTCCCTCAAAATACTCAACCCATACTCCTCACACTGTTCTCACCACACTCTGGAGCACTTCCGGAAGTCCTCTTTCATGAGTGTTTCTATGAAGATGATCAAGCATACAGTGAATACTGCTACCAAGGGCCATCTACTAGGAAGGCAGGCTTGGAAAATGAAAGTAATTTCCAGTGAATAGGATGTGTTCTCATCCTCTGAACCCTCCTATTCACTGGATCTAGCACCCCATGACTTCTGGATCTTTCCCAAAGTCAAATGGCCATGAAAGGCAAACGACTTGGATCCACTCCAGACTTTGAGGTAACCATGACAGCATAAAGACACACCTGAAAGCCTTGAAACTTCTACAAACTCAGCTACCTCAACCTTTCCTCCTTTTAGCTTTGGTGTATTGAGTGCCTAAATTCACATGTGTGAAGTTATGCTAAAAAAGACAAGTTCTCTCTTTAGTTTATCTCGTTTGCAGTTGAATGATCCCAAACTGATATACCCAGATAAATGCATATTTTAAAAATATTTAATATTATAAACTATCCCTGGAAAGTCCCCCAACTCATTTTTTGTGGGTAGCATATACATAGGTGAAGAGGGAAATTGTGTTTGATAGGTACAAAAAAGGATGCAAATGTCAATATCCATTAAAAAAAAAAAAAAAAAGAACTTTCAGCAAGCTAGCAAAAGGAAAGAACTCCCTTAATCTTCTAAAGCACATATAGAAAAAGAAAACTGCAACAAATAATTCACTTAAAAGAGAGTCACTGAAAGATTTCAGGCTAGAAGCAAGACAGATAGTTCTTTGCTTAACATTGTTGGTATAGGGGAGGCGCTAAATGGTGAAGGAAAGAAAGGATAAAGAGGGCCAGCCAAATGGCTCAGCGGATTAAAGTGCCTGCTGAGGCAGAGGCAGGGGCCTGTTTGACACCCTGCCTGCTGTGCTAGACCTGCCCCCGGGAGCATGCTGAGAAGGCAACTGAGACTGGGCCTGATGGCATGTGCCTGCATCCCAGCTCTTGGGAGGCTGTAGACAGGAGGATCACGGCAAGTCCGATCTATTCAGTGAGACCCTGAACACTCTGTGCCCCTTGTTCTAAATACAAAAAAAGAGGGGAGGAGAAGAAAAGCGAAGGAAGAGAGGAAAGGGGCAATGAAGAAACAATGCGTCATTTTTAGATTACATAATTATGAACATAGAAAACAAAACATCCACCAACATATTATAGGGATGTTAGCAAGGTTACTGGATTCAAAGGCAATATATGAATATTCAGAGTCTTTAAATACCAAAAGCCATTAGAAAATAAAAATTATACTGCAAACAACAGCATCAGTAACATTAAGTATGTAGAAATAAATTATTTTTATTATTACTATTTTTTTAAATGTACTTGTTGCTGCAGAGTCTCACTGTGCAGCTTGGTTTCCTGGTGATCATCCTGTTTTCAACCTCCCCAGCGCTGGGATTACAGGGGTGCGCCACTATGCCTGGACTCTGGCAAGCTCAGCCCACCCCGGGGATGTGGCTGGCATGGCATGTGGTGCCGGGATTGAGCCAAAGTCCCTGTGCTTGCCTAAGCTTGCCTAAGCAGGTGCTTTGCAAGATAGGTCACTGAGCTATCTCCCCCACCCCAAAATTAATTATCTTAAAAGGGAGCAACTCCTTGGGTCCCCCTTTTGTCCCTCTCTTGGACAGAAGCTTTCATTCCCCCAATAAATATCTCGCTCTTCAAAAAAAGTGCAACAAAGGAATATTGTAGAACTAAACTGAGTATATTAAAGAAGACAAGATTACATGGGAAAATGTATCACATTCACTGACTAGAAGAGCCAATGGGATTTGAGGTTTTGTTTTTGAATTTGGTAAACTGATTTTTAGAACATATATGGTAAAAGGGGCCCCAAAATGTCCAAGATAATCTTCAATAATAAGAGAAGTTGCCCTTAAAAAAAATCAAGAAATGTAACTATCAAATCTATACTAATTAAAATAGTATGGAATTGATATAATATTAAACAAAGAAAACAATGAGGAACACACCAGAGAACATGAAAAAGACCCACCCGTGTGAAGACCTAGATTTGGAGAGCAATGAAGCTATAGGGCACCATTTTTAACAATGATGCTCACATATTTGATTATATATGCAGGAAGAAATGAATTTGGACTTGAAAAGATGCTGACATCATCAATAAGCAGGAAAAGGCAATTTTAAAATCACCGTGAGAGATCACTACACATTCATCAGAGTGACTAAAATATAAAATATCTGAAAGATGCCAAGTATTGCTGAGGATGCGAAGCAACTCCTGGATATTTTAATGTCTTGTCAATGAGAATATGATTTGGAACAGCTGTATGATTTATTCAAAGGGAGAACTGCATGTCCTACGTGTGGCTTGCCATTCAGTTTTATTCTAGGTCCATAACCCATAGGAGCACGTGCCTGCATGTGCAGTACACAAAAAGACACATATGGAGTTTGTAATAACAGAGGCAAGAAGCAATCCAAACATCAAGCAAGAGTAGAATGGATTGCTGTGTATAGCATCCCTTCATACGGTGAGATACTATGTAAAAGATGAAAATAAATCAACAATAGCAGAATGTACATGAGTGGATGTTAGAAACAGCCAAAAACAAGACAGCAAAAGTACAAAATAAGATCAGATGTACGGTAAATATTTACATCTTATTATTTTTATTTGTAGTATAAGAATATATTGCTGGCCAGGGAGATAGCTCAGTGGTGTAAGAGTCTGCCTGGCAAACGTAATGTCCTGAGTTCAATCCCCCCAAAGCTAAAAGAAAAAAAAAATGATACATTGCCATTAATTGCCCTCAGAATACTCCCCCTTGCTCCGAACAATCAATTGGTCTTCTCAATTTGTGAAGCATTCTAGAAGTCCTCTTTTGTGTCTTCACTAGGAATAATAAAATATAGATGGTAGCCGGGCGTGGTGGCGCAGGCCTGTAATCCCAGCACTCGGGAGGCTGAGGCAGGAGGATTGTTGTGAGTTCGAGACCAGCCTGAGCTACAAAGTGAGCTTAAGGCCAGCCTGAGCTGCATAGTGAGACCCTATCTCAAAAAGACAAAAAAAAAAAAAAATAGATGGTGGGTGCCACTGTCAATGTCATCCAAAGGAAAGGCAGGTGGATCACCGCGTGTCCTTGACACTTTATCCAGCAGCTCTGGTATCACGCAATTCCTGTCTCTTTCTCAACACCAAAACGACTATAGAAGATAAATGCCTGAGCCAGCGAAATAGCTCAGCGGATTAAAGTGCCTGCTTAGGCAGATGCAGCAGCTGGGGTTCAATCCCTGGTGTGCCGTGCCAGCCCCACCCCAGGGGTGTGCTAAGACAGTGATTGGGACCGGGCGTGGTGGTGTGTGCCTGTAATCCCAGTGCTTGGGAGGCTGAAAACAGAAGGATCTCTATGAGACCCTGTAAACCCTGTGCTAAAATAAAAAAAAAAAAAAGAAGAAGAAGATAAGTGTCTGAAACTGACGAAATGAGGCAGCCACCACAGCACAGCTAAAGACACCTGCGAAAGAGGCCATCGAGAACAGCTTCAGAAAGAGGCCAGCGAGGTGGGATCAGTATGCCGAGACGAGGGGGAGTGTGTAGAAAGGGATCGGGGGCAGTGTGTAATTATCTCTGTAATAAAACCTGTAGAACTATGGACATTCTCCGTATTTCTTAATCATACCACAAGCCTAGTCTAGAATTAGCCTATTCGAAAATTCTAGAAAATTCTAGAATTTTAAGAGTTGAAACTGAGCCAAACATATTATTATTTAGGATGCTTACAAAGGTGGGGATATTATAAAGAAAAGGAAGGATGTGATTGCTCTAAACGGGGAAAAGCATGATGGAGAAAGGGCCCCATGGGAGGGCTGGAGACAGTCCGTTTCCATCAGTGCTGTCCAGTGGGACTGGCCACGCTAATGCAAATGCCCCGGCTCTAGGCTGCCCGGTCCTGTAGCCCCTCATCCTATGTGGCTGTCGAGGGCCTGCCATGTGGCTAATGCACTCAAGGAACTGAATTTAATATTATTTCATTTCAATTTGTTGGAATTTGAATTTAAAGCCACACATGACCAGAAGCTTCTATCTGGAACAATACAGTATCTGGTTTGTATCAACCAAGGGACCAACCAGACAGAGAAGGACTGCTCATATTCTCGTGACTTGAGGAGGGTTTGTTGAGCAGACAATGAATCTCGTGATGAAGCCAGTGGGATGATTTTGAAAACTGGGGGTAAGTGACTAAAGGAACACGGGCAAGGTGTGGGCTCTGGGATTGGAAGGCGAGAAAATCAAGGACATACCAGTGTGATAAGAGAAGTGGAGATATTGAGTGGAGAAAGACAGCCAGTCCAACACGGCCTCACAAGAGCAGATGCCCCCTGCTCTCTTCATCCTCCTAGACTCCTTCCAAAGCCCCCATAGCCAGACGCAAGGGGGCGTCAGAGGGTGAAATGGCCCATACAGTAGCGTCCTGGACAGAAGCCAGGAGGGGAGAAAGCCTGCGAGAAGGCAGAAGACATGCACTCCTGGTGCTTGATCTGGGTGTGCACAGCATCGGATTATTATTATTATTATTATTATCATTATTATTATTATTATTATTATTAATCATTATTATTTTGAGGAACCAGAGATTGAACTCAGGACCCTGTGCTTGCCAATCAGGCACTTATTCTATTGAGCTATGCCCCAGGCCCTTATTATTATTTTTTAAAATATATATATTTGGTTATTACAGGGTCTCACTACATAGCTGGGACTTGTGGTAATCCTCCTGCTTTCAGCCTCCCCAGTGCTGGCATTAGAGGCATGTGCTACCACACCTGGACTCTATGGCCAGCTCAGCTCATCCTTGGGGTGAGGCTGACGAGGCATGCAGTGGCAGGGATCGAACCGCGGTCCCTGAGCTTGCTAAGCAGGCATTTAGTCCTCTGAGCTATCTCACCAGGTCTGCATTGGTTTATTAAATTGCATCTTTTTTTTTCTGAATGAAGTTATGGTTTATATCATAAAATAAAGAGGGTGGTGAGTATAGCTTGGGGTAAAGTGCTTACCTCCTACACACAGGGCTTCAGGTTTGATCTTCGGGTGTGTGTGTGTGTGTGTGTGTGTGTGTGTGTGTTTGCGTGCACACCTTTGCACACATATGACAAGAGGGAGTGAGGGACTAAAAGGAAAGACAGAAAGGGAATATGAAAGAAGGAAAATGGAAGCAGGGAAGCAAAAATGATCAAACTATGAACTATAGACATTGATATCCCCAGAATTGAACATGACCTCTGTTTATCAAAAACATATGCCAATAATTTTTTTTTAATTTTTATTAATTTTGTTACAGGGTCTTGCTACTCAGTTCAGACTCATAGTGATCCTCCTATCTTAGCGTCCCCAGCACTAAGGCATATGCCACCTTGCCGCATTTTGGAGCTAGTGCGCCCAGGGTTCTGGGGTCAGCATGGCACCCGGTACTAGGGACTGAACTCGGGTCCTTGCACTTGCCAGACAGGCTCTTAGGCCACCAAGCTATTGCCCGAGCCCTCAGATTTTTTTTATAAAAGAAAAAAAGCACACACATTACTTTTTGTTCAGAATCTGAAGGATTTATTACAACCAAATAGCAAAAAGTCTGAATAAATGAATGTTAAATGATTTTGTCAAGTCAGTAAAACAACCAAATTTTTAATGTTTCATAGAAGGAACATTGCATTTCTTTGCCCATGATGACGCTTAGGTAGTAGCTTCTCTTTTTAATCTTAATATATTCCATGGTACAGCAGCCAGAAATTACCTAAAGACACATAAGCATGCCCAGAAAATGCTGTACACAAACACAGTCATGCAGGCCTTTGATTCTGTCTGCCTTCCTGCAGCTCTGGATCTGCATGCTAACCTGCGGGGATGTGAATCATGAACACGAACAGTTTTGTTTTCAAAACTGTGTGCATCAGGTAGCAATGCTCTGGCTACAAGGGCAAGACAGCCTGGCTCAACCCAGAGAGATCATCTTCCACATTAATAAAAGAATCTGGAGGAAGGCAGCTGCTGGTGTTGATTCAGTGGCTTCATAATGCCAGATTTAACAATTCAGTGAAGCTGCTGGCCTCTTCCTCCCGGGCACAAATGCCCAAGGCAGATCAGATATTAAACCACAAATTCCTGTGGGAAGATAGGAGGAAGACTTGCAGGGCTCGAAAGTTAGTGTTTTGTCTTTATTAGAAGGCTTTCTCTCACACCCACTAACTACTTCCTATTTCCCAGAGCACAGACCTGTGCTACATACATAGCCGCTCCAAAGGACAGAGAGCTTGTGAGCATGACTATTGAACTTTTGCAACTTTCATAGGGAAGTGGAAAGGAATGAGCTTATTTTTAAAAGGTTTTACCTAAGGTCTCTGAACTTAAATGCCTAAAATACTTCCTGTGTGTCATTCAAAATGTCTACCATGTGCCTGGATGATTTGGCTTTTGCAAAATATTTAGTAGGCCTATTTATATGTACATGTTGCCCCAAAGGGTAACATAATAGTCCACTAATGTATTAATTTGTCCCTGCAGGTTTGCAGGCAGTTGGACTGCACAATATCAAATGTTATGTGAGCAGAATAATGAGCTTTTAGCAAGAGAAATAGGACTGGGGGAGATAGCTCAGTGGTCTAAAGCGCCTGCTTAGTCAAGTTTAGGCAAGTGCAGGGACCACAGTTTGATCCCCAGCACCACCTGCCATACTAGCCCTGCCCCCAGAGTGGGTTGGACCAGCCACAAAAAAAAATAAATAAATAAATAAATTGACACTGAGGCTAGATCTTTAGTATCAGTAAGCAGGTGAAGTTGCTAAACTTAGCTAGTAGGCAGGAAGCCTTAAGAGATAAACTTTACCCACTGTGCTTTGCTTGGGATCAACCTCTACGCCAACTGCTAGAGAACATGGTAGACTGTCCCTAGCTCATGCCTTAGAACTAAGCTACTCCTACTTCTTGCCATCCTGCCCAGAAGAAACATGACAGGGCCAGGGAGATGGCTTAATAGAATAAGCGCTTGCCTGGCAAGTGCAAGGGCCTGAGTTCAAACCCCAGTTCCACAAAAGAAAAATAAATAAATAAAAATAAAAGAATGAAGAAGACAGGAAAAGTAGAGATTTCAGAGGCAGGATAGCTAGAAAACACAGATTTCTAGCCTGGTAGTACAGTGCTTATTAGGACCACAGGCTTTAGAGCTAGCCAGACTCCCTGGGTTCAAATCTTGACTCTGCTAGCTCTTGACTTGAGCAAGTTTCTTTTTTCTTTCTTTCTTTCTTTTTTTTTTTTTTTTTTTTTTTTGTGGAACCAGGGATTGAACTCAGGCCCTTGCACTTGCCAGGGAAGTGCTTATTCCTCTGAACCATCTCCCCGACCCTTTAGCAAGTTTCTGCACCTCACTGTGCTTTAGTTTTCTTATCAGTGGGAAAGACCAGAGGCTGTAATGAGGCTGACGCCAGTTAATACATGCCACTTCCTTGAAATCACACTCAGAGCATAATAAATGCTAAATAAAAGCTGGCAGCAAGCAATACTTTTCAATATTATACTGACATTATGATTTTATAGGTGTTTTTGAGAAAGCCTTTCTCTGCTTTTTAAAATTCTCTGTGTGTGTGTGTGTGTGTGTGTGTGTGTGCGTGCGGTGTGTATTTCTTTAGGGAAGAGTCGACAGGGTATTCAGGGTCTCACTACTAGATCAGACTCACAGTGATTCACCCAAGAGTTGAGATTACAGGCACATGCCACCATGACCAGTATCAACTGCCATCTCAGCATGCTCCAGGAGCAGGGTTGCATGGCATAAAATTCTTATTATAAGGGGAAAAAAATGTTTGCTAGCTACTCATCTGAATGTAGACTACACAAGGAACTTGTCTTAGTTACTTTTCTCACTGCTGACACACAACTCCCAATCCCCACCAGCTAAAGGGGGAAAGATTCATTTTGCCTCACAGTTTGTAGACGTTTCGGTGTATTTTAGCTGGCTCCGAGGCAGGGGGGCATGGCCCAGGGGCATGGTAGAGGAGATACAGCCCCCACATAGCAAGGCAGGTGGGAAGCAGCAGACGGCCTCCTTTTACTCCTATCCATCCGGGCTACCAGGCTTTTGTGCTACACCACGTACACCCAACGTGGACTTCCCATTATCCACACCCAGACTAAACTAATCATTGGGCTAACTTATTTATAACACACTTTTAATCCTAGTATTACATACACAGCATCCAGCCACCTCCAAAAAGCCCCATCTATGAGCACATGAAGTTTGGGGGGATATCAAGATATGAGATATAATAAATCTCAAAAAATTTAACAACAAAATAATCTAGTTAAAAGCAGGCAACTGATCTGAATACATCATTTTCAAAAGAAAAATACACGTGACCAACAAATAAGTAAAAAGTGTTCAATTTATTAGTCATCAGGAAAATGCAAATCAAAACTACCCAACAATGCAAAAGACAAATGAATATTTTAAAATCTCAGACACAAGAAAATTAATTAGTACAGAGTCATTTCAGTATCCTAAAAACAGTCCCTTAATAAATGCTTAAAATATATTTACTTCGGCTGGGCATGGTGGAACATGACCTTAACCTCAACACTCAGGAGGCTGAGGCAGGAGGACCACAGTGAGTTCAAGGCTAGCCTGAATTATCGAGTGATACCCCATCTCCAAAAAACAAACAAGGGCCATCCAGATAGTTCAGTGGATCAAAGTACCTGCCTGGGCAGACGCAGTGACCTGGGTTTCATCCCCAGCATGTCGTTCTGGTCCCACCCCCAGGGTTCCCTGAGAAGGTGACTGAGACTGGGCATGGTGGCACGTGCCTGTAAACCCAATGCTTGGGAGGCTAAAAAACAGGAAGGATCACTACAAGTCTGATCTGCATGGTGAGACCCTGGACTAAATACATTTTTTAAAAAAGGCAAAGGGCTGTCATGCAATAACCCAACCAAAAAAACAAACATAATTGGAAATTCAGAAATAGATTATTCATATAGGTAATATTTATTTTGACAAGGAAGGAGGTATGCAAGATGTGATTAAACTGCAGGGTGAATGTTTAAATTTCAAAAACTTATTGCACTAAAAATACATCACTATTAATCCTCCTAAAAATACTACCCCTCACTTCAAACATACACAGCTCATCTCTCCTGCCACTTCCTGAAGCTGGTCTGGGAGTCCTTTTCCATGACGTTTGTGACATGATCAAAAATTACAATAACTGTTGCTACCAAATGCCATCTGATGGAAAGGCAGGCTTATTAAAACATTTTCAGGTTTTTATTTTTTATAAAATCCATCCTATTCACTGAATTTTATTTATCCCAAGTCAAAGTGACCAGGAAAGATCAATATT
Organism: Ctenomys sociabilis; assembly: GCA_004027165.1. Classification (NCBI taxonomy): domain Eukaryota; kingdom Metazoa; phylum Chordata; class Mammalia; order Rodentia; family Ctenomyidae; genus Ctenomys; species Ctenomys sociabilis. Next base: position 114,627 of record PVKA01000858.1, on the reverse strand, counting down.
TTGAATCAATTCAGAACACCAAATAGTCGTAAGTCCAGGTGATTACAGGTACACACCTGTAATCCCAGCACTGGAGAAGATGAAAACAGGAGGATCACCATGAGTTCAAGCTGCGTACCCTGTACCAATACATAAAATAAAATTAAAAAAAAAGACAGTCATAATGGTTCAACTAAAGACAAAAAAGTGGACTTCCAGGGTTATCTCAGAAAAAGTAACAAAAATGATGGCATGAGAGTGTTTAGAGAAAGGCCGGGACATGACTGACATTGTGTTCATGCATAATTAATCCATCCACTATCACTGCCTTGATGCAGATGGCAGACAGGGGTGATGTGTGTAACTCTCTAATTTTAATTGTTCAGTAGATCAAAAGCAAGTAGGGGCAGGCTAAATAGCTTAACGGATTAAAGCGCCTGCTTAGGCAGAAACAGGGGCCAGGGGTTCGATCCCCAGGCCTGCCCTGATGGTCCCGCCCCTCGGGCACACTGAAATGGTAATTGAGACTGGGCATGGTGGCACGTGCCTGTAATCCCAGCACTCTGAAAGCTGTGAGCGGGAAGATCACTAGGAGTCCGATCTACACAGTGAGACCCTGGACACCCTATTCACCCTGTCCTAAATAGGAAAGAGAGAGAGAGAGAGAAGCAAGTAATTAACAGCCGACACATCTCTGAGTCCTTGAGGTAGCTTAAGTGTACAGGGTTCATTCAGGTTTTTCCCTGGTCTTGAAATCTCAGATTTGCTAATATATATTTTAAAAGATGCTGAGGAAAAAAGAATTCAACAACCACAAAAAAGAAGTGAAGATGGGGAGATTGATTATGGTGTAAATAAATCTGGCCATAAATTAGTAATTATAGAACCAGGGTAAAGAAGTTAAGAGGGTTCATTATAAAATTCTATTTATATGTGTCTGTAATTTTCAATAAAAAGTTGTGGGTTTTTTTCAAAGTAAAAGACTAAGATGATTCAATTAAAAATCAAGTCTGGTTATAAATCTGGTGCTGGATCCCACTCCACTAACCTGGTTTCTTAAGAAAACTTTCCATGTTCCTATGTACACCCATAAAATAGGATCACCCCTAAACTAACCCAGTAACCTCTTCAATTGTAACATGATTCTTTCCTTTGACTTGGAGTGTCTAAAAAAAAAACACTAAAATCAGACTGAATTTTTACATTTCTTCTGATAAGACAAAGCCCCATAGAGATGCAGTGGTAGTTCTTCAATTCATTCTGATCCCATGTGCGATTCAACCATCCTTGTGCTTGGAGCTGTTTTTCATCATTCCTAATATTGAGCGACGTTGCTTAAGGGAAGAGAAATATATCTTTAAGCTTTTTTTTTTTGTTTCGGAACCAGGGATTGAACTGAGACCCTTGTGCTTGCCAGGGAAGCGCTTATTCTACTGAACCATCTCCCTGGCCCCATCTTTAAATTTTGACCCGAATTAATTAATAGAAATAAAGCCCAGATCTATCCTCTAAGGAGATTTAAAGAAATTTGCGGGGAAGGGAGACAGAAATATAGCTCAGCGACATAAGAGCCTGCCTGGCAAGCACAAGGTCCAAGTTAGACCCCCAGCACTACAAAATAATAATAATTAATAATAATAATAATTAAAAAAAAATTCTCCTAAACTGGTCAGTGAAGAATTTCAAGTTTGTAGCGCCACCTGCTGGGAACCTCTGGAATTCCAATTGGGTTAGACTCCACAGCTGCAGCTTAGATAACGAACATTTTAAGCATGTTTTCAGGTTATTTGAGGTTTAAGAGACAAATGTCTTTCTCAAACTTGACTGATAAGAGTCACCTTGGAATTGCTTAAAATCCTTTTTCCTGGATCACACGTCAGGGTTACTAAATGAAGATCTTCAAGAAAGAAGCTTGGGACTTTTGATTTGTGACGTGTGTGAGCTGAGCATTTAATAAGGGTAAAGAATTGAGGGCTGGGGAGATAGCTGGGCAGCCTAAGGGCCTGCCTGGCAAGTGCAAGGACCCATGTCCCATCCCCGGTGCCACATGCCGCGCTGGCCCCAGAACCAGGCATGGTGGAGCACACCTCTAATCCCAGCACTGGGGAGGCTGAGACAGGAGGACCACTAGAAGTCTGAGCTGCACAGGGAGACACTGCACCGAATAAATGAAATATTTTTTTTAAAAAAGATTGAATGTCATTTTTAACTCTAGGGATTGTCCATTAGGAAAGTGAAGCACAATTTCAGACCACTAGGAACATCTACCTGTGGAAGGTTGGCAACCCTACCGCAGGCAGCGAGTCCCCAGGGTTTCTGCCCTGTCTGGTTCTATAGTTTCATGACCTAACCCCAGATTCCTGCCTCAACGCTCAAAAGGCTTTGTCTCTAATACCAGTCAGTGACGCCCTCTGGCTGACAGGCCCACGTTCTCCTTCCAGCGACCATACACACAGAGCACTGTGTGCTTTTTAACTTTCATTAAATTTTCGTGCTGCACCCCCCCCCCACCCCCACCGGCTTCTCCGCTGACCTTCTAGGTTTCGAACCGCCTGTGGAGTCCCCTTTGTGTACAACAGATGACGAGGCCCCAGCTTCGTGCAGTGGGCAGAGGACAGTCCTGCCCCATGCTACGATCTGTTTGGATTTCTTCTGAGATTCCCACATAGCACAGCCATGCACACACAGAGAAAGGGCTGTGTCTCCTCTCAAACAAATAGTCTCAGTTACTTCAGAGCAGCCCTATGGGGCCAAGATGAAACTGGTTCTCTGCACAGTGACACTGAAGCTAGGACAGGCAAAGGAAATAAAGCAAAGCCTTAAATAAAATGCAGTGTGTCATGAAAATACTAGAAGGAAAAGCAGAAGGCAAAATTTCCCAACATAAATAGCTACCCCAACCTTTTCTTGCAGTATTTTCTTGAGAGCAATCATGCTGTAGAACCTTCAGGAAAGCGTGCCCCCATAACCATTTTGGAGCTTGTTATAAATGACAGTCATCCTTTGCTATCTGTAGGGATGTGGCTCCAGAGTGCCCCACCTTGCCAGGGGATGCCCAAAATATAGGTGTTCAACTCCCTTCCATACTGTAGCATCACTTAAAGACACCCCAGAGCCTGGAATAGGACCATCATCTGAATCCAGGAGTTTGAGGTCAGCCTGTACAATACAGTAAGGCCTCATCTCAAAAGAAATAGAAATAAGTAAATAAATAAATGGCAAAGTATTTTCATATAAACTATTTACATCCTCCCATGTAGGTGTTTTTTTTTTTTTTTTTTTTTTTTTTTTTTTTTTTTTTTTTTTTTTTTTTTTTTTTTTTTTTTTTTTTTTTTTTTTTTTTTTTTTTTTTTTTTTTTTTTTTTTTTTTTTTTTTTTTTTTTTTTTTTTTTTTTTTTTTGTATGTATTTGGTTGCTACAGGGTGTCACTATGTGACTCGGATTCCTAGTGGTCCTCTGGGACTACAGGCGTGGACCACTGTGCCTGGAACTGGCAGGCTGACAGATCTACCTGCCGTGGGGGTGGGGCCGGCACAGCATGTGGTGCTGGAGACCGAACTGCGGTCCCTGCACTTGCCTAAGCAGGCGCTTTAGTCCGCTGAGCTACCTCACCAGCGCCCCTCCCATATATTTTAAATCATCTCGATATGAGTTACAACACCTCCCACAACATAAATGCCGTGTGCTTAGTGGCTGTGTGCATTATTTAGGAAATAATGACAAAGAGGACCATCTGTAAGCGTTCAGGGCAGGCACAGTTTTTTAAAGAACATTTCCTATTCGCAGTTGATCGAATCCGGGATTCAGAAGCAGCGGACACAAAGGGCCCGCTGCAGCTCTTCAGTCATGAAGCCCAGAAACCATACCTACGTCAGAGGGGTTCATCCTGTTGCTTGAATTAGAAAAGTCACTGTCTCACAGTTCCACGCCCCGAACATGCCTTCCACCACTGAGCTGCTTCCCTAGTCTGCTGGTCCCGTTTCCAATAACGGGTTGAGGCAAACTCTTTCCTGAGAGCCCCCATAAAAATACAAAACAAATTACATACAATACTTCTACCATAGAATGATGGGACAAGCATCGTATAAATATTTCTATTACAAATAGCAGGTTCTCCTTTTAGAACAGCAAAGAGGAAGCAGAGCAGAGCAAGACTAAACTCCAGCAGAAAACACTCTAAGCCCTGCAGCCCCACGGCCAGGGCGTGTGGTGGTAGGATGTGGGCTCCAGCGTGCTTGGGCAGCCCGACTCTGCGGCTTTGCTGTCTGAAACCCACACAGCCCCTCCCTCGGGCTCATTCTGCTTACCACCCGAGGCTTTTCTCAGCAGGCTTTCCATGTTCCCGACACCCCTACCTCTCTAGGGTCTCCAGTGCAGCCTTGGCTTCACTGTCCCAGCTTCACGCATCACTCTCTGACAGGCTGTCCTGAGGGACTGTGGGTCTGCTGGCCTCCAGGACTTCCTTTGAAATCTTGGCAACAGCCTCCATGACCCCATAATGCTCTCCTTCTTATTTATTTATTCATTTATTTATTTGGTACAGGGTCTCTCTACATAGCCCAGACTCCTAGTGATCCTCCTGTCTCAGCCTCCCCAGCACTGGGATTACAGGCATGTGTCATCACATCCAGTTTCGGCCGGAACTCAGAGCCAACATGGCATGAGGTACCAGAGATCAAACATGGATCCTTGTGTTTGCCAGGCAGGTGCTTAAACCACCGAGCTATCTCCCCCACCGAGCTATCTCCCCAGCCCCTGCTCTCCTTCCACATGCCTACAAAACCAGCTTCCCCTGGATACCAAAGTCTTGCCACCCACTGCAGCACCATAGAATGACTTACTCAGGCCTTGGTCATGGCGGCCTCTAGGTACCTGGACGGCTGTGCATGGTGAAGGGATTCCTGGGGACACGACCTCCCGCGCAACCCTCTGCTCACAGCAAAGTCTTCCTAGCGAGACTAGACTTCTACACCTGAGCCTGAGCTGGTGGGCTATGTCTAATTCCTGAGCTGCTCTTGAGGTGCGGTCCCTATTGCTCCTGTACAAAGCACTGTGCCTCTTATTAATGGCACCTCATCCCCTCAGCAGACAAAGAGATCTCTTGGCTCCAACTGTACAAGGACTTCTTTTCTGTCCAAATTGTCCATTTTCCCAAATCTTTCTCCTCTGATTTTTGCTCTTGATTCTCATGGTAAATCTGGCTAAAACACCCAGAAATATTCAGGCCACTACCTGAATGCTGTGTTGCCTTAAAATATCCTTTGTCAGGGTTGGCAAGATAGCTCAGCAGTCTAAAGCACCTGTTTAGGCAAACTTAAGCAGGCACAGGGGACCACGGTTCAATCCCCAGCACCACATGCTCACCGGCCATGCTCTCAGGATGGACTGAGCTGGCCAAAAAAAAAAAAAAAAAAAAAAAAAAAAAAAATGTTTCCTTTGTCAGATTGATCTTTGAATTTACCAAATACATCATACACACATGCACGCACACACACACACACAATCTCAGGTCATGAAAAAACGTAGACAAGTTTGCTGCTGTTGTTGTTGCTTTGCCAGAAAAAGAATGTCACATGAACGGCCTCTGGTCCCATTCCCATCTGAAACTGCAAGTGCAGTTTCCGGTCCACATTCCTCTCAGCATTCTAGTCTTCCGCTCTGGCTCTCGCAGTAGAATTGCCCGCCAAGCTCTGTTTACACTAGCCCACTCCTCCAGGGAAAAGGTTTCCCTAGCTCACTGTCCTGGTTACTTTTCTCTAGTTGCTGAGACAAAATACCCGATGCCCAGAATTAAGGAAGGAAAGGCTTGTTTAGCTCAGTGTGTGTGGAGGTTTCAGCCCACAATCAGCTGGATCCAAGGCAGGGCAGCCTGGCACAGGGCAATGCTTAAGGCGGCAGAAGATGGTAGATCAGCAAGAACAAAGGGGGAAGAGGAAGCCTGCCTTCCTCCTTTACATTGTAAGTGGACCACCGCCACCCACCGAGGCGGCAGCTCTCACCCAATCTGCAGGCTCTCCGTGAATAGAAGCACCTGGCCCCCTGCTGAGTCACTTAACTTTCTAAACTTCTCAGGTTGACACATTTAGCAACAACCTGAGCAGTAAGGACCTGTCCTTTTTCCCAGCAGGATGGAGAGCTGCTGAGTTCCTTAGCTAAGCTTCTAGACTCCACAAGCTGACACAATGTGTCAACCACGACACCCACTTCTTCAGACTTTTCCAGCCTCCTCCTACAAACCTGTTCCAAAAGCTCCTGAACTGCAGGGTCCAGCATGGCCCTGCAAGGACCCCACTGGCCACTACCAATTTACTCCTAATGAGCTCTTCGCCACTGTGATAAACCATGGAAGAAGAACCATACAGGAAAGGTTTATTTTGGCTCATGGTTCGGTTTCAGGTCCAAGTCCATGGTTACTTAGCTCCAGGCCTTCTGGGCCTCCATGGGGAAGGAGAAGGGTGTGGTGGAGGAAAAAGAGAAACAGAGGCATCCCACATGGAAGAGGCCAAGACTGGACATAGTCCCAGGAGGCCCGGCCCCTTGACCGTCTCCCTCCAATGAGGCCCCATCTCCCCAATTTCCATTACAATTCATCAATTCCATTGATGACATTCAATAATGTCATCAAGTTATAAATTCATCACTGGGTTAATGAAGTTAACAGCTCTTAGGACACAATCACTTTCCAAATTCTCACCTCTAAGCACATTAGCTCTTTGGGGACATTTGATATGCAAACTATAACAGGCTGGAAAACAAATTTCTCAACTAGGCAATTGAAAAATGGCTCATCTGAATGATTATCTGTTTTCAGGCATACAATGTTAAGTACCCAAAACCCTAAACAGTGGCATACTATCAGGAGGTAGGGAGCAAATCTTTCATAACTGTCTTCCGGCTCCCCACTTAGTGACTCTCCACCACTGCAGCTGAGAGCAACCCTGGCACCTGCTAGGGATTAGTTAAGGAGTCCCAGACCAGCACTGCCAAGACTCAAGGTTGGGTTCTAGGCTGCCTATGACTCTTCTGCTGGCTCTGAACCCCTGGGGCCCAAGGTCCTGTCTTGGACCCCACAGTCCCAATCACTGGACCTCTTTCTGGCCTCTGCATTGTTCCTTTGTCAAGATTCTTTGAACTGGAATTTTATTCCAGTCATTCTGGTTGGGGACATGTCCCCTGAGTGCTACTTCTTTTGCCAACTGCCTGGGCCTGGCACTGTTGAGTCTCCAGAGACCTGTTTGATTTCTGAATTTGAGCCATTCTCAGCTTGATCTACTCCCTGCCAGCACTTTTCCTCCCATCTAATGACCCATTGTTTCTGTCAAATCCAGGATTGCATTGTCATTAAAATCTAAGTCTCTAAACACCTATGAGGTCAGAGGGCCTCCTACTTCCGGGACCCTGGACTTTGCATCCCATAGGGGATTCCTTTTTCCTTCTATTTGTACCACTTCTCCCTGGATGTACCTTCCTGTGTGGTAAGACCAAAAAGTTACAGGGGCCTCAAGGCAGTGGTTCGTGGGCAGCTCTACAAAACTCTAGCCCCCCCCCCATGGATTTCATAAGAGCAAGCTGCTAACATTTACAGCGCTCTACAACACTTACCCTACTCTGAATTTTTCTCCCAGTCGGATTATCAGCCCTTTTGAGATTTTCCTGAATGCCGCAGATACATGTCTCCAATGGTGTCACAGCTGCCATGGATCCCTACTGAAGCTGAAAATTAATCCAGTACAGGGGCCGGGGAGATGACTCAGTAGAATAAGCACTTCCCTGCAAGAGCAATGGCCTGAGTTCAATCCCTGGCTCTGCCAAAGAAAGAAAGAAAGAAAGAAAGAAAGAAAGAAAGAAAGAAAGAAAGAAAGAAAGAAAGAAAGAAAGAAAGAAAGAAAGAAAGAAAGAGAAGAAAGAAATTTGGAAAGTAGAGAAAGGGAATAAAATGATCAAGATGGGATTATATAGGGGCCAGGAAGATAGCTCAGTTGAGTAAGTGTTTGCCTGGCAAGCACAAGGGCCTGAGTTCAATCCCCAGCTCCACCAAGTAAAAGGGGGGAGGGATTATATATACTAATAAAAAAAATTAATCCAGTACAATTCCTTTGTCACATCAGCTAGATCACAATATCTAAGCTTCAAATCTTGTACCCATGTATTTGATCCATTTGTGGATTTTTTAAAATATGGTACAGCGTCTCATTATGCAGCTCAGATTCATAGTGATCCTCCCGTTTTCAGTCTCCCCAAGTGCTGGGATTACAGGCATGTGCCACCACACCCGGTCTTGGTGGTTGGCTTGGTGTACCCGGGTTGGGGCCAGCATGGCACGGTGGTACCGGGGATCAAACCCAGGTCCTTGCCCTTGCCTAGGCAGGCACCTACACTGCTGAGCTATCTCCGTGGTCCCGGGGATTTTTTTTGTACTAGATGGGAGACAGGGATGTAGCATCATCCTTCTACATTAGATAGCCAGCTTTTCCCAGAGCCAACTGTTAGAGGCCATCTTTTCCACAGTACGCTTTTAGCCTCTTTGTCAAGAATCTGAGGAATGTAGCTGTGTGGCTTGTTTTGATGTCCTCTATTCTGTTCCATTGGCCAGTTTCCTGTTTCTGTGCCAATAACATGGAGGTTTTGTTACTGTGGTTCTTTGGTTTATTTTGAAATTAGGTATTATGAAATTGCCACCACCGCTCTCTTGATTCCAGAGTGCTCGGGCTGTTTGGAGCTTCTGGTGCTTCAGCATGAATTTTAGGATCTTTCTTAGTTCTTTGAGACTATCATTAGCATTGTCGTGTGGGCTTCACTGAGTCTATAAACCCCTTTCGATAACATGGCCAGTAACAATATTAATTCTACCACGTACTGGTAAGCGTAGGAGTTCTCTTTATGACCTAATGTTTCTTATCATGTCTTCAGTGTTCTATAATTTTTATTGTAGGGAGCTTTCACCTTTTTGACTAGGCTTATTCCTATATTTGACAGATTCTGTTATTGCTTTATTTGTCTTGGAACTATTATGAATGGAATTTTCCTAATTTCTTTCTAAGCAGGTTCATTATTGGTGTAGAGAAAAGCTACTGATTCTTGTATGCTGATTTTTTTTT
>PVKA01000858.1:0-105450 GCA_004027165.1 Ctenomys sociabilis | reverse complement strand
ATTCAAGGATTGTGTCTTCTTACGATGGGATAATTTGACTTCTTTCTTATTTATGTCTCTTTTATTCCTTTCTCTTGCCTACTTACTCTGGCTAAAAATTAAGCTATTGAGCAGGAGTGGTAAGAGTGGATGACCTTGACTTGGTTGTTTCTGACTTCAAAAGCAATGCTTTTAGTATTTTCTTCCATTGTGTATGATCTTAGCTGAGGGTTGGTCATGCATGACCTTTATTATACTGAGGAAAGACACTTCTATACCTACTTTTTCCAGGGTCTTTGTCATAAAAAGATATAGAATTTTGTAGAATGGTTTTTCTGTGTCATTCAAGATTACTAAACTTGTTTAATTTCTCACTCCACTGGGGTTCTCCAGTCCTTGCCATGGCTTTATAAATCTGTTGAGCTCCATGACAGTTCTTTTTCTTCAAAGGTTATATTTGGCCTAGACCTGAGTTGGGATGACATTCTGTCTCCTTCAAAAATAGTGTGCATTCATAAAATTAAACATTTCCACCAGATGACCCTACATACACACACACACACAGCCATATCCTTTTCTTTTAATACTGGTGTTTGGACCTAGGGCCTTCACACTGAGGTACATCCCCCACCCCCCAGCTTCTCCCTTTGTCATTTTGAGACAGAGTCTTGCTAAGTCACTAAGATGCCTAGGCTGGGCTCAAACTTTCAGTCTTCCTGCCTCAGCCTCAAAGAATGCTGGGATTAACAGTGTGCATCACCACAGCTGGCTACTTTTTTGGTCTTTTGTTTTGAATATAAATGCTTGCTTTGGAGGGAGGGCACTGGGGATTGAACTCAGGACCTTGCACTTAGCAGATAGGGGCTTATGCCGCTGAGCTATCTCCCCAGCCCTTGGATCCAAAGGTTTGAACGTCATCATACTTGCAAACCTTCCAAAAGAACTGAAATGAACTGAAATGAATCAGTTAGTTCATGGCAAGACAGTTGAGCCCTTTTATTTCTCTCACTCCACATGAAACATAAACACAGATGTACTCTGGGTTTACCTGGCACCTCCAGTTTCCAAATGAACTAGATTTTTTTTTTTAACTAGAAGACTTGGGGAGAAAGTTGAAAGAGAAGAGATTTGCAGTCTTTTGTAACTTTCTAGACCCTCTACTGGATTTTGCCTTAAGGCTGCAGTGGACACCCTACCCCTACCATTCCCCAAACCTTTTCTGTACAGAGGATCTGACCCCAGGGCATTCCACCACTGAATTATATCCCCTTTTAAATTTTTCTTTTTTAATTTTGAGACAGGATCTCACCAAGTTGCCCTGGCAGAACTTGAAGTTACAGTCCTCCTGCCTAAATCTTTCTCGGTGCTGGGATTTTCTTCTCTTTTAAATAAGGAGACAATTACACAACAGTATATGTCTAATAAAATATAAGTACACTTACAAACATGACCACACTACCATTGCCACATCAAAAAGTACCAATGATTTCATAATAGTAAATATCGAGACAGTGTTTTGATTTCCAATGGTTTTGTAATGTCACATGGTTATTGATCTTTAAAAATTCAAAGTCCAAGGCTGGCGAGATAGCTGAGCAGACCAAGCAGGTAAGATCAGGGCCCAGCATTTGATACCTGGTCTCACATGCCACACTGGCCCTGCCCCGGGGGCCCGCTGAGTGTGTAATACCAGCATAGGGGAGGCTGAAAACAGGAGGATCACTACGTGTCTAAGCTGCATAGTGAGACCCTGTACCAAATACATAACTTAAAAAAAAAAATTCAAAATCCCAGTAAATCCTACACCTTGTAATTGTTTAACGTGCCTTTAGTTTTTTGCTGTTTTTTTTTTTTTTTTAATTGCACCGGTATCCTCTTCTATCTCTATCTGTTCTTTTCTTTTGGTGGAACTGGGGATTGAACCCAGACCCTTGCGCTTGCCAGGCAAGTGCTTATTCTACTGAGCCATCTCCTTGGCCCCGATCTCTTTTCTAGCAATTTATTTATTACAAAAACTCAGTTGTAATGGGGGTATAGGGGCATACACCTATGAATTCAGCACTCTGGGAGGGGGCTGAGGCAGGAGGTTGCTAAATTCGAGCTCAAACTGTACAACTCAGTTGTGGGAGATCAGATAGGAAGATCGAGGCCTAATCCGCCTCCTCTGTGAGCAGCACTAGAGAGAAAGGCAGCGGGCAAGCCTGCTGACACATGGCAGAGTCTGGGAAAGGCGCTGCAGGGAGAGCCGATCGCTTACCTGGACATGTGTGGGGAGGGATGGGTGTGGGAGCGACATGCTAGTAGTTTTCCTGTGTCTGAGTGAATAAAGGTAGGGTGAGTGAATCAGTCATTCAGGGCTCTTTGTTCGATAGAGACAAGACCCTTCTGGCCCCCACATTTTAACCTAATTCTGTGTCTCTTTGTTTTCCAATCTCGTCGTCCTTCAGCCAGGTGCGAGGCTCATTAGCTGGCTCCAACACTCTGACATGCTAAGACCCTGCTTCAAAATGAAAAGGCAGGGAAGAACTGGGGATGTAGGAAGGGCCCCGGGTTAATCCCTAGAACCACCATGAAAATCAAAGGAAAAAAATTCATTTGCTTGGCTAGTACTTTTCGCATAACGGAGTTTAGCAGTGTATACGAGGTGCAGGTCAGACCGTTCTGAAATTTGGTTGTAGGCACGCTGATCTCTATGCTTAAATCATCAAGTAACCTGAATACATTAATATAAATCTCATTCGCTCTTTTTTTCTGAAGAAACGCTCCTGATAATTCCCTAAACAGCGCATCCATTCATCAAGCCCCCTCCCTCTTGCTCATTCCCAGTTAAGTAATTTTCTTTACTTTTGAGGAGCGGTGGGGGAGGGGAGAACTGTCTTCCAAGTCGATTTCCTCTACGTAACCACTAGAGGGAGGCATTGTCTTTATTAGAGTTTTAATTTAAATTGCATCAGATTTCTTTCTATGTCTTTGACACGTTTAACTTTATTACCTAATTTGACTTACTTCTAATCTCGTAAGATTTGGCCCTGTTAATCTAAGTCTGTGTCTTCCCCATCCCTTATGTCCTTAACTCCATTCCCCATCTTGACCATCAGGCGGCGACATTACCTAAAGACCAGAAGAAAGGAAAAATAAATGAAACCGCCAAAGAAAAGCCAGTTTCACGGGCGAGAGGACTATTAATTTAAGTAGGAGAGAGAGAAACCAGTCATTTTTTTTTAGTTCGTATCCAACTCACGCCCAAGGTCAGAACTGTTTAAGCACACCACAAAGGAGCCTTTCAGGAGTGGGAGAGGCCGCCCCGGGGGACGTGCGCACAATCCCCTCCTTGATTCCGCAGTCGCGCCGCCGGGGCCGGGGCCGGGGCACGCTCGTGCACGCGCGTGTGAATAGCAGCGGGGCAGCCACGGGACCTGCGTGGGCCGCGCGTGGGTCAGGCGGAACCCGGCGCTTCCTGGAGAACCGCTTCCGGACGCGCGATCCAACACCGGCTTGCCCACGGCGCCGTTGGAGATCAGCCACTCGCTTTGCCCCGCAGGAAACTGGGTTCCGAGGGGGCGGACCGCTCGCGCTACAGAGCCCCGCACCTGCCTGTAGCCAGATGCTGGAGCGCAAGACCCTGCTCTCGCCTTCCTTCCACCTGGGATAGGAAGGGCCGGCCACCTGCCGGCGGGTGACACTGCGGGGCAGAGGTGGCAGCTGGATGGGAGGGCGGGGAGGGGTCCTTTGGAGAATCTGACAAGTTAGCACACCCTGCCTGCCTCTGAAGCGCCGCCCCAGAATGCGGTTTAGCGGCACTCGGGGATCACAGGCCTAGCGAAGCAGTCCTTTTTACCCGATGCCAGGTTAGGGAGGAATTCTGTTCGGTTTGGAGCGAGGGGCCACGTGCGTGAAGAAAACCAGAAGGATTTGGGAGGAGACGCAGGAGCCTTCTCCTGCCTGCAACGCAGCTGTCGTTTCCTCTCGGCAAACGAGAGGGGCTGGGCGGAAAGTGGAAGAGGTGGGCGCAAGGTTTGCGCCCCCTCCCCTAAGTCCTGCCCCCCACCTCGTCCCGGTGTCCAGGACTCCCGGCTGCAGAGGACTTTGCAAACACCTCCAGCCTTGATGGCAGGAAGGGGGGCAACGCACTGTGGCTTTTTCCTTTTCGTTTTTCTTTCTGTCATCAGCTCCGCGGCCCGGCATTCCGACCCCTCCTTTCCCGGGCTCTGCTCCCCGCTCGCAGGCCCGCTGCACGCCCGCTCGCCCCCTCCTCCACCCGGGTGCTAGCCGCTCCCTACCGTCGGCCCTCAGCCCCGCCTCCGCCGCCACGGGGGTTGCACCCAGAGCAGAGTGAAATCTACATAGTGCCCGCCCCTCTCGGTGATTATTGGGCAGCCTTGCCAGTCGCGGTCCGGTGATTGGTGAGGCGCCGGGGTTATTTGCATGTGGGCCGCAGCCGGGTACCCAGCTGTGCGTTCGGCCAGCTCCGCGCAGAAGTTTGCCGAGCGCTTTCTCGCCGGCTGGTCCCGGACTCGCGCTGCGCTCCGCGCCGCCTCCTCCCTCCTTCTCCCCGTCCTCCCGCCGCCTTGTTGTCTCGGCAGTCCTTCTTTGGGAAGGACGGACGCTCTGGGTGAGGGCCGTGGAGGTGGACTAGGGTCAGCGCCGAAGAGGAGCTCCGAGGAGCCGTCCACTGACAGCTCCGCGTCCCGACGCTGCTGCGCTGGGCCCCGGCTCGCCACGGGTCTCGCCCGGCTTCCCGTGGCCACCGGGTGGGCGATGCGGCCGCCGAGCCCCGCGGCGCAGAGAGTACGGCAGGCGGCGCGGAGAGCCTAGAGCGCTCTGGGCGAAGGGTGCATGGAGTGGTGAGCGCCCCTCGCTCGGCGAGTCCGCCCGCCGCAGGCTCCCCATGGCCGGGACCTACAGCTCCACCCTGAAGACGCTGGAGGACTTGACCTTGGACTCCGGCTATGGGGCCGGGGACTCGTGCCGCTCGCTCAGCCTCTCGTCCTCCAAATCCAACTCGCAGGCACTCAACTCTTCGGCGCAGCAGCACCGCGGGGCGGCCTGGTGGTGCTACTCCGGCTCCATGAACAGCCGCCACAACAGCTGGGACACGGTGAACACGGTGCTGCCCGAGGACCCCGAAGTGGCCGATCTCTTTTCGCGCTGCCCGCGGCTCCCGGAGCTGGAGGAGTTTCCCTGGACAGAAGGGGACGTAGCGCGGGTGCTGCGCAAAGGCGCCGGCGCGCGGCGTCTGCCCGCGTTCTCGGTGGAGGCGGTGCGGCGCCTGGCGGGGCTGCTCCGCAGGGCGCTCATCCGCGTGGCCCGCGAAGCGCAGCGCCTGAGCGTGCTGCACGCCAAGTGCACCCGCTTTGAGGTGCAGAGCGCAGTGCGTCTGGTGCACAGCTGGGCGCTGGCTGAGAGCTGCGCGCTGGCGGCCATCAAGGCGCTGTCGCTCTACAGCATGAGCGCCGGGGACGGGCTGCGCCGGGGCAAGTCGGCGCGCTGCGGCCTCACCTTCTCCGTGGGCCGCTTCTTCCGCTGGATGGTGGACACCCGAATCTCCGTGCGCATCCACGAGTACGCTGCCATCTCACTCACCGCCTGCATGGAGAACCTGGTGGAGGAGATCCGGGCCAGGGTTCTGGCCAGCCAGAGCCCCGACGGCGGCGGAGCAGGAGGCGGGGAAGTGTCCGCGGAGGCCTTGGAGATGGTCATCAACAACGACGCCGAGCTCTGGGGCGTCCTGCAGCCCTATGAGCACCTCATCTGCGGCAAGAACGCCAACGGTAAGTGCGGACAGGGCTAGAGTCCGTTTTCTCAAACGAACCTTGTGTGTATACCAGGCCTCCGTGTTTGGTCTGAGGTTGGAATTCATTACATGGCTTTTGCCAGAGGTGGTTTGGGATGCTAGAGTTTTGGAGGATAAAATGGGGGTCGATCTTCTTTCTCTGGTTCTGTAAATTATTATGACTTCCTGGAGGCCATTCTCTTGAGTGATAGACTTTGGACCAAACCCTTCTTGAACCTCTCAAAGACAGGCTTACTCTCTGCTGCTCTTTGCCTTAGTTGGTGAAGTATAGTTGGATGATTTTTCACCATATTGAGGTTCCGCCCCTGGAGTTCTTGATCATAATAGCAGCAGCCACCTAAGGGTCCAACCCCCCAGACTTGCACCGTGGATAAGTGCGCAGGGCAGGGAGGGCAGCAACCCAAGGACATGTGCTGAGTCCTGACATAGCTGGGTTGAAGGATGCCCCGGGGTCAGGTCCCTTTGTCGAGGATAGAGAGCAACCGGTGGGTTCTTAACCCTGGGTGCCAGGGGAGATGGAACTGATGACTCCTGGAGCCCCCTCGCCCAAGAGTGAACCGCACAACAGCTCCCAGGGCCTCATTTTCCAATTTGTCATTAACCTGATGAGTGACTGGTTTCGACCCCTTGTTGAATTAAATGAACAATCCTTGTGGCTTTCCTAGAAGAAAGGGTGATGCACTCAGCCAGCTGCTTTAGAGGAATGGGTGGGCGGCGCCTCGAGATCTACTCTGGGAAAGCAACAATTTGCCCTTCTCTGAAAGATGCCTTCACTTTAGTGCGAAGGACTAAGGTCAAATACTTGACCTTTTCCCTGGTTAGGTTAGGGTATGCCTTGTATTGGGCAACCAACTTGCCCATCAGACTCCAATTTCAGGAACCGGGACATAAATTATTTAAAATATACTATGGTGAGGCATCCTTGCAATCTAATTGGAAGGGCCCTTTTGGGTACAGTTTTTAAAGACAGATAAGTAGACAGTGGAAGAGGCCAGGTGGTACTAGAAGGAAATAAAGGGAGCCAACTCAAGTGTCGTTTGACGTAATCATAAGACCTGCAAAGTAATCACCAGAGCTACAAAACTAACGTAGCAACATGTTAGTCACTGTTCAGGGCTTGTTATATGTTAGCGACCTATTAGGTAGTGTGATATTGTGCAATACTAGTTGTGTATTGGATTTTGCCCCCATTTCCCAGCATGCAACTCCTAAAATCCTTGGTATCTCCACAGTTGCAGGGCCTTTGTATTCTAATGAGCTAATAGCAGGTCACCTCTAGGTAGCTTCAGGGTGGGCTGGTCATCAGAAAGAACACACAGGACTTGAGGACTGGAACTTTCAGCCCCAACCCAGCACCTCCCAGGAGGGGAGAGTAGCCCAACATTAAGTTGGTAACCAATGGACAAGGATTTAATCGTGCATATGTAATGAAATCTCCACTTAAAAATAGGACCGTGTTTCAGGACACCTGAACAAACAGGGATCTCTGGAAGGTGCTGTGCCTTCTCCCATACCTGGTGCGATATATACTTTGTCACAACCTTTATCACAGGCAGGTAAATATGTTTCCTTGAGTTTCTGTGAGCCATGCAAGCAAATTAACCCAGGGGAGGAGGTTGTGGGAACTCAGAGCCAGTTGGTCGGTACAGGTAAAACAAACTGGGGCTTGGAATGCTGTCTGGGGACAGGAACAGTTTGGAGGCCAGAGCCTTCAGCCTGCAGACATGCTGGCATCTCTCCAGGCAAATCGTGTCAGAGTTCCACTGAGCCGAGTCAGAGGACATGTGGCTGTGTCAATTGCTTGCTGGCTGGTGGGGAAGAAGCCCCACCTAGAAGTCTTCTGTGTTGGTGATGGCGTGAGAGCAGAGGAAAATTGGATTGCTGCTCCATGAGATGCAGACCTGCAGCGTTCTGTGTGTTATATAGAAGGGGAAGCCGTGTGCTCAGAGGCTCAGCTGCCAAAAACTACACAGGGACTAAGTGACAGTACTGGAATTTGCACTCCAGAGAGTTCAAACTTGGCTTCATTATTCCAGCTTCTGAGGAGAGCCACTGTCGTACTCGGCCTCATTTTGAAGACACTGCATTAGCCCAGTGTAGCTAACTTAGCCACCCTTTGCTTTGGTGTCTGACTTCTGGCACTGCCAGAGGACATGCCTGCAGTGGAAGAGCATTTGCCTTTTAATTTGCCTCCTTTTAGGTCAGACTTGAGGTCAGTCTGGAAAGCTAGTCGATGATATCACAGCTGGTAATTGTGCTTCGCCCTCCAAGTTGGTGGCTTAGGCCTGGGAACACCAACCAGCTCCAGGAAGGGGACATAGGGGCAGAGAGATTTCCAGCTGTTGGTCATGATGGGAAGCCTGGCCTGAAGTTCTAACCCTAGAAACAAGGTTAGCATAATGGTGGACAGCAAGGACAAAGCAAGACAAAACCACGCCTTTCATGCCCAGCCCAAGTCCAGCGGGTTGAGGAACTTTTTCTAAATATAAGTTGAGGTTCGGAGGCACAGCTGGCTATCCAGAGTGCCCTAAAACTGCACGACAGCCAGAAAATGCTAAAAACAAGAGTCCTCATCTAAAGCACTTACAACCAAAGAGCATCTACTATCAAGGATCAGCACTCCTTGAGCTTTTCTTTAGTGTGGAGTTTTGACTCCATGGTTTGACCTCTTCTTGGTACACATTCCTCTTTGTGATATTTATGTTGCTTTGTTTGCTTGTTGTTGTTTATGATTCGGGTTTTTATAGTCCTGGGCCTTCTCAATGGGCTACATCCCCAACCATGTTTTGTTTTTTATCTTGTGATAAAGTCTGGTGACATCACTGAGTTGCCCAGGTTTGGCTCAAACTTGTGATCATCCTGCCTCAGCCTCCCAGAGTGCTGGGTTTAGAAGCCTGTGGCATCATGCCTGGCTGTAACAGTTCTTAAGCCATATTACTGAAGGCAAGAGGTCTCCCTCAGCGGCAGAGAGCAGCACCCCCTGGATCCTCAGAGCTAGTGTCTCTCTCACTACCTTCTGAGAGACCAGATGACCATTTGTTTCCACTTAGTAACATGGCTGTCCATTTCTTATACATGCAAACCAGAGGGAGGCCCCACTGAGCAACAACTGGGCTGATTTATTAAGTCCCTTTAGACAGAGTGAAATGAATATTTAGTAGAAAACCAATGAATCACATATGCCTGAGAGCGGACTTCAGAGAGAAACATAAACTACTTAGAAATGGAGAGATCCCAAACCTTTGTTATATGAAAATTACCCCAAGGCCAGCAAGGCTACAGTTTATACAGCTGAAGACCAACTGAGAAAAGGCTACATGTGGGAGAAAGAGTGTGGTTAGTATTCTTGGCCTGCTGGTCTTCCCTTTAAATTATATATTTATTGTTGTTATGCCTGCTAATTATACAGCATGAACACATGCATTTGACTCAGCTATATAGAGCTCTTAAACTTTTAATGTCTTCCAACCAGGAATTTAAGAGCCCTAATCCATCTATCCTTATCCATTACTCAGAATGCTAGACAAATATGGTTTCCCTTAGCCCAAGACAGATCATAAAAGTTCTCTAGTGTTTATAAGACATCCCAGCTCCATAGATCAGCAGAAGTTATGTACAGTCGCTCATTTGATATTGACATCTAAGATCTCAGGGCAATGTCATTAAGCAATGATATCTCTGTGCTTTCTTTATGCGAGACAGAGAAACCACTTTAGTAAAGGAGTATATATAAACAAGGAGCTGGCAGAAAATAGGAGCCTCTCCCTTCCACAGCCTCCCTCAGTCCTTCTCTATTTGTCAAGGAACTCCCAGCACAAGGAATGCATTCCTGCTGGATTTCTTCTGATCGTTGTTCTTAATATGCTTTTGTGACATTTGAGAAAAATCTTCCATTTCTAGAGTTTCGATGAAATGATAGGATAGTGGTGGGAATGTGCTTCTTCCAAAGCAGGATTCAGGGTGTACCCAGGGGTTGATCTAGCAAAGTGGTTAACAGCACAGACTCTGGAATCACCGCGGGAGGGGAGAGTTGGAACCCACCTTTGCTATGTGAGCGATCCAGGCCAAATGTCATCCGCGTTTCAAGCCTCAATTTTGCTATCTGTAAAATGAGTGGTAATAGTACCCCACTTCATAAGGTTGGAATGAGGGTGGAGATCAGAGATGTAAAGCTCTTAGCTGATAATAAATGCTCAATAAAGAGTAGCAGTTCATTTGGGGAGTCTTTGGCACTGACCTGGTGTGCACCATTGTTAAGAATGCCACTGCAGATTAAGGGGTGGAGAGAGATGGGTGTCCTCTCACAAGAGGCTGAAAAACAGGAGGGTCACTATGATTCTGAGCTGCGTAGTGAGACCCTGTACCAAATACATTTTTTAAAAAAAAGTTTATAATCCAGTGAAGATAGGTAAAAGCAAATAAAGATTTACCCTTAGTAATGTTTTTGTTTTGAGGACAGAGTAACAGGGTAGCGTGATGGGGGCTGATTTCAACATCAGGGAAGACCTCGCCGAAGTCTCAGCAGCACGAGCAGCGATGTCAGTACTAGCGAAGCACCTTCCAGCCATGAATAGTGAATGAGGGCTTTTCTGCGTTCACTTACTCACCAGCCGAGGCAAGTCTGGACATCTCATCCACAGCCAAGAAATAGAAGGGTTGCGTGTAATGCAGAGATAAAAACTCTGCGGGCTCTAGGATTCATTTATGGAGGAGACCGTGGGATGGAGTTCCACTGACATGCGTAATCGGTGAAGGAGCGAGGGTCAGTTGAGCTGTGAGTAGCTGTTTAATCAGTTTTCACACCTGGGTAGTCTGAGGAGGCTCCCAACGTCCCCCTCTTCTCTGGCCATTTTTGTGGAAGCCAAGGAACCTGGTAAAACTGAAACAAAGCAAGCTTTGGAAAAGGAAACTTTATTTATTTATTTTTTTTTTTGCTTGCCTGAAAAAGGCACCTTTAACTGTAGGTAGTGACTGAGAGGAGAGAGCTGGAAGTGTTCAGCTTCCTCCGAAAGCATTGCCTGCCCTCCCCGCCCCCAGCCCAAGAGCCACTCCTCCTCGAAGTTTCCACAGCACCCAGGGCGCACTCTTGAATCATTTCCTGCTCCTGGCTGTCTCTCCCGGCCAACTGCTCCCACCGGCTCCCCTGGCTCATGTAAGCCCTGCTATGTAATCGGTGCTCCGCACACGGGTTCATCAGGCCGATACGGCATCCAGCCTACTGAATTCCAGATTTCGCACTTGAGTTCTTCTGATACCCTGCAAGAATCTTCTCTCTTTATCCAAGTGGAGAAGTTCGAGTTGTTCTTGATGAACAGAGACAGTATTTAGGGGGTAACCACATCACTGAGCCATTATTCAAACAATTGATAGCCTATTCTTTTATGAACTTAGAGAGTCTATAGCATGTACAGGGTCTCACTGTGTAGATCCAATGCCTAATGATTCTCCTGTTTTCAGCCTCCCAAGTGCTGGGATTACAGGCGCGCATCACTGTGAGTCTCAATCACCATCTCAGTGAGTTCAGGGGGCAGGGCACTGGCGATCGAACCCCAGCCACTGCGCTCTGTCAAAACAGGCGCTTTAGTCCACTGAGTTATCTGGCCAGCCCAATAGCCCAATTTCTGGCAGGTTTCCCAAGGCTATCTGTGGCAAGGAGGGCGTGAGTTGGAGGGCTGTTACTTTAGGGGGATGCCTTTTCCATGTGTGGTAGCCAGAGAGAGGGGTTTAGACGGAAGTCTAGTAGGCACAGGTCAATCCGCAGTAAGGTTGACTCGCAGGTGTCCATAGTAATCGGTATGGCAGTGCCCCCTCACCAACAGAGTGGCTCCGGACTCGCAGGTGTCCATAGTAATCGGTATGGCAGTGCCCCCTCACCAACAGAGTGGCTCCGGAGGACTGTCTGTGGAAGACTTTCTCAGAAGAGGCCACACCCATGTCCCGCCCTGCCTTCCCACAGTGTAAGAGCTGATCCGAGACAGTCACCTGCCAAACATGCCTGCTTGGCATAAACAACACCCGAGCTTTTGAAACGAGCCAGGCAAACGTTGCCACTAACTCTCAGGTGTATCCCTGCCCCACTCACCGTCACATGTTGGCCTTGGCCAGATAGGACCTTTGCGCCCCATGTGTACACCCTTGCAGCTGGCACCATAAACTCCTCACCTATGGTCTCACCGATTCCCTGTAGAAGTTCTGTGTGTGGGATTTCCTTTTGCAGAGGGATCTCCAGGAGCTAGTTTTCATGGCTCAGCTAAAGTGTGTGATTCTCTTTAAAAAAAAAAAAAAAAATCAGAGAACCAAAAGTTACAAGGAACAGGCCAGAAGTTGGTCACCTTTCGATGGCAGCTAGGACCATGCAGAATAGCACCATTGCTTCCTGCAGCTCCTGTTTGTCAATGGCCTACTGTGGCCGGCGCTTCACATTTGTTAGACTGTGAAGGCTCTCCCTGCCCAGACATCGTGCCCTGGAGGTGCCATCGATCTGAAGGAGCCATTATTGCTGCTCCTGAGGGGGCTGGGAGCTGTGCTGCCCAGGGAGGGCCTTACAAGTGGCAGCTGCAGGGTGATCGATAAGCTCAGCGGAACAGAGAAGCTGCTGAGTTGCCATAGTGACCCCCTCGGTAGCTCAGGGCTGCTGGACGCGCACAGGAAGGAAGGCTCCACAGTGGCTGTGCACTTAGGCCACCGGTCCCGGGGAGCTCAGCTCACGTGCCCTGGAGTTGGCCGAAGAGCCTCTAGGAAGGACTGGATTTCCTTAGCCTCCACCTCAGTGTCCCAGGGCTGACAGTATCTCAGCTTGGAGCCCAGGGAGAAAGCACACCCGTGCCGCACATGCTCAAGTGCTGTCTTTGGAGTCCGTGTGGGGTGCCACACAGCTCGGCCTCTTGCCGGTCCAGGCCCTCAAGAGTATCACTCTATTTTTTTATATTAATTTTATTGAGAAAGAAGTAGCAATGAGACAGTTTCAAAACAGGTTAGTAGGACAGTTACAATAATTAATACTTTGCATGTTGTTGTCTTTGTAGTAGTTATTGACAGTTTAAGATACAAAAAGTTGAGAAGGATTTTTTATTTTTTTCTGGCCAAGGCTGCCTCAACAGTGCACCTGGGGATCAAACTGTGTTATCCTGTGCCTACCTGTGCCTGACTGTGTTTGCATAAGCAGGCGCTTAAACAACTGAGCTAACCAGCAGGCTACCCCTAAGACTATCACCCTAAATCCCATCCCCTCTATTGAACACTGGAGGACCATTCTGACACCTTAGGCTGGCGATGGCAAAGCTTTTAGTGATGTGAGCAGCCTGCTGCAGCCCATATAGCTGAAGATGAGGATCGTTCCCCCCACCCCCCACCGCTGCTGCTGCAGGCCCTTGAGCATGATGCATGCTCTGTGGTCTGGGGCTGTTAGAAAGGCTGCAGGAGTTGAGCTGCCAGGGTCAGGAGTGTGACCCTGGGCAAGCTGCTTAACTCTGTGCCTTAGTTTCTCACTCTGTAGCAAGGTCTCTCAGCTCTAGTGCTGTAGACATTTCTACTGGACCTTTTTTTTTTTCTAGTGGGGCTGCTTGTGAATTGTAGGATACTTCATAATGCATCCCAACACACACACACACACACACACACACACACACACAAAAGTTGTGGTCAGAAATGTCTCCAGACCTGTCTACATGTTTCCCGAGGAAGACACTCACCTCTAATTGAGAAACATTGCTATCGAGACAGCACTTAACAGAGAGCCCCCACCTCACAGGACTGCCTGAAGGTTCAGAGGAGATCTCTGTAAGGGACTTTGCGTTGCATGGAGCACCGTGGTGGCAAACCTATGGCATGCATGTTACTGTGCTTTTCAAATTATCATCATGGTTTTAACAAACTTTTGGATGCACTGATTTTTTCCCCCACTCAAGTCTGCTAACGCGAAAATCTCTTGTGCAGAGGAGATTCATGACCCAACTCTCGGGGTGACAAGGATGAGTCATCGGCTCTCCTTGATGACTAACGGAGTGTGGAGGTAGGAGAAAGAGGTGGAATCTGGAGGAAGTACCCTTGCACCCTGCTCAGTTACAGCTTGATGATCCCCACAGGACAGAGTGACCCAGCTCTGAGCAGTGAGATCAGACCTTTCCCTCTGAGCTCCCGCCCACCTCCGCCGGGATGACAACCACAGGGCAGGGGCAAAGACCCAGGTCCGCAGGGAGCAATTCTGCAGTGGCTTATGGAATCAGCTGATTGCAAGGACCACATCCCGAGCCACAGGGATGGCAGGTGTTTTGTGTTTCACAGTCATGTCATGTAAACACACTTTGTGGTCATCTTGCTTGTTTGTGCAAAGGTCTGTAGTGGTTTTACAGCTTGGGCGATGTGGAGCTGTGCTGGAATGGGGAGGAGATGAGTAAGAAACACAGCCTAGGAATGTCCTAGCAGCCCCAGTGACCTACCAGTTGATGAAGGACAGAGACTGGAGGGAGACGAGAGTCCTTCTTGCCTGTCAGGGAATTTAGAATCTTATAGGAAAAGCAAAGCATGAGTGTGGGTGACCACAAATGTGTCTGTAACCAGCGCTTCCAAGGGTGACGGGGATAGGGCTGACAGCCTCTGCTCACCGCATGCTGGTGCCCATCACAGATGCTTTTGGATAGCTAATTCACCAAACTTCCTGACCTCTCCAAAAGGCAGATATACTTTGTAGCCCATAGCTGGGGACTTTGTCTAGTAATTGGCAAGCATAAAGGGAAAAGGTGTGTGCTGGGCAAGAGGGTGGGCATTGGGGACTTGTGACAGCTCTGGCTTATGACTCAGAGGAGACTCTGGGACCACGCAGGTGGGATGTTGCAGCGCAGAGGGCCTCCCAGGCAGGGAACCGTGTGAGGAAGACCCAGGGAGTATATGTTGGAGGATAGCAAGTAAATGCCATTAACTGGGAGGAGCAGGGGAGAGAACACAGGAAAAAGGAAACCTTAGCCACATCTTTTATCCAGATGTTAAGAAGCCTTCCAGAGTATGAGATGAGAGTTTTCCAAAACTTTTTGTAATACAGAAGTCGAGTGTGTCTGCTCCAGATGCTTCTTAACCACTGTCCAAATCTCTCGTTATCCCTCTTGTTGCTTGAAAGCCTGACCTCAACAAATGCACTGTTCACTGTCGTAGCAGTGAAAGTAAGAAAAGAAAATCTGCCCTGATCGCACTTGGGCTGAGGGGCCGTGAAACCTTCCATCAGCCTGTGCTTCTCCTATTGGATTTGGCTTCAGACTCCCTGCTTCTTCCATGACCCTGAGTGCAGCAGTGCAGGCCAAAGCAATCCCAGAGCAGCCCAAAGGCTGGGCCCAGCAAACTTGCTCAGTGACACCATCAACTCCACTTTTGCCAAAGCAGAATTCATGAAGGTGTAGGACAGGGTGAGCTAAAAGGACCCAGCTCTTTTTAAGGTTGATGTGATGGGTTCCATTTCCAGCTTACAGTTTATCTACAACAGCTCAATTCTCAGATGTTAAGTCCTCTTGTGATTCTTGTTTAAGGTGTTTTGAGAGCCTTGACAGAGATTTGGATCACATTCAATGCTTGATCTTGACAACCCACCACCTTGGAGTTCATTTTTATCTGCGTTCCCAGGAATTCCCAGGATCTGGCTGAATTTTGCAGACAGCAATATGTGAAAGGCCAACAGTGGCTTAACTAATAACTTGGGTGTTTGTCTTTTTTCTGACCCTGGTATCATGAAAGAATTTTGTTGTCATTTGAAAAAAGATAAACTTGGTGAACAGATTGCAAAATTACATATAGAGTCCTTTGTAGTTAATGATTTGAGGCTCACTCTTTGCTTTCTAGAAGTCTTGTGGGGGGAAAAGCCAATAGGAAAACTGAATTTAGAAGTACTAGAGCTGGAGGTTAGTTTCTGGGAAAGATTGAATTTGGACCTCAAACTGTAAAACAGGCCTTTTAGCCAGGAAAACTGTCCCTCCATTGGAAACCTCATTTTTATTAAAAATTTTTGTTAGTTTTTGTTATTATTTGCTGCTAACGATTGAACCCAGGGTCTCCAGCCTGATAGTCAAACACTACCATGGAGCCATACTTTTTGGTGAAGACTTTTAAAACTTTTTAAGTACCTCCTAAGATTGAAAATCGGTACTTATCATGAGAAGAAGAACTATTAGTAATCCCAAGTTGAGACGCACACCAAGGGCGTCTATCTACACAAGTGTCCAGAGCAGTCCAGTACAAAGACCTTGGATTTGGATCCAAAAAAATCTGGGGTGGAGCTCCCCTCTCCATGGCTAGAGTGAATCACCTCATCTTCTTGGATCTCTCTCTGTCTGTGGTACACAGAGGTTGGCCCAGATCCTCCAAGCCTTTTTATCTCTGATGACGATTCTGGACCTCCCAAGGACAGTGTGACATCATTGTCCTAAGGGCAAGCCCCATAATCAGTATCCTCAAGAGAGATCCAGTTCAGGAGGAATCTGAGTGCACACTGAAGACCCCCTGGAGGCTATGGGACCAAACGCCATATTTTTTTAAATGTTAGTGTTAACTATGATGACAGCCCTTAGGCTGTCCCTTCTCTTCCCTGTGCGCCTCTGGCTGACCTAAAGCTTCGGCACTTGACAGCTGGGCCCAGGCCCTGGCAGGCCAGTGCTGTGGTCAGATCCAGCTCCGAGGTGACCTCATGCAGCCGGTGTTTAAAGCAAGCCTGCCCAGACTTGGGTATTTATAGCAAGGGGGCAACAAGAGAGAAAAAAATTAAATATGCTACACCCTTCTATATCCTTTGCAGAACACAGATGGGCATTGTGAAGAATTTAGAAGGCAGTGCTGTATAATCCAGTGGGATATTTTTAAATGCTGTTTGTTGCAGTTGGCAGGGCCGGTGTTTCAAAGAGGAGGGAAAATGAGAGTAACTGGAAGGATGGGCTGCCAGGGGCTCTGAGGGCCAGGATGTGCAGTTCGGAGCTCTGAGGTGCCCATCCTGGAAGCTGCTTCACAGTTCTGTCACCTGAGCAGAGCTTGGGAAGGTGGCAGTGAGAGGAAAGGTAAATGTGATGGCTTGTGTAGCCCTCTTCTCCTCCAGCCCCTCAAATCCCAAACTGAAAACCAGCAAGATATTCTGGAGAAGTCAGACTGTATGCTCAAACAAAAGCCACTTCTGGCCAGGGAGATAGCTCAGTAGAATACATGCTTCCCTGACAAGTGCAAGAGCCTGAGTTCAATCCCAGGGACTGGAAAAAACAAAAAAATCCAAGAGCTGTTTCTGTGGAAACCAAAGTCCTGGTGTAGTGTGTTGGCCTCCATGAAGGAGCTGAGCCCATCGAGTTGTGCTGTATGCAGGGGCCCAATTGGGAAGCAAGTTGCTTGCATCTGTTCAAGATTTAAGCTTCCCAGGACAAATTGAGCAGGAAGAAGTATTCTGGGACCCAGTTCAGTAGCAGATGACTCCTGGTTAGAGCTGCCTCTGAAAAACATAAGAATGTCCTTTGGCTATGTGTGAAGTACCCCAGGAATAGTGTCTTCTGCCCTGTTGGCCTTTAGGAAGACCCGTGATGGTTACAGTAAATCTCTGGATTAGGCATAAGGGGGAGACTTCTTTAGTTTGGAGTACATCCTTTCCTTCATTCAATAATAATTATTCAGAACTTACATACTAGGCATTGCTCTAGGCATTGGGGTAGAAGACCTAGAGGAAGGAACATACTGGCCCCACAGATAATCAGGAGGAGTGTATGCTGGGAAAATCATAAGAATCCAGTGTGGTTGGAGAAATCAGGGCCAGCAGGAGGGAAGAGCAAGCGTTCTAGTAATTTGACAGAGCACCAAGGAAACCACCATGGCTGACCGGGGTGAGCCCGCAACAATGTAGTAAGACAGGAGATGGTGGGGTGGCTAGGTAGGACCTTGAAGGCCCTGTGTAATCTTGTCTTGGCTCTGAAGTCTGAGCCACTGGAGCATCTTAGGCAAAGTGACATACAATAGTTTGATTTGCATTTTTAACAACTATTTGTTCTGTTGAAAATGGACTATAGACACAAAAGGACCAGCCAGTAGGTGTTTGCAATAATCGACATAAGATGGGACTCAGGCCTGGGTGATCATAGAGGAGATAAGGGAGGTGTTTTGAAGTTAGGGCCCTTAGCCTTTGTCAACAACTTTTGTGTGTGACGTACAAGAGGGGAATGGAGGGTGTCTCAGTGGTGTTCTCATTGCTGGGATAAAATACCCGATACCCACAGTTAAAGGAGGAAAGATTTACTTCAGCTCATAGTTTGTGGAGGTTTTAGTCCATAGTTGGCTGACTCTGAGACAGCACAGCATGGCAGAAGGGTATCACAGGGAGAAGCAGTCCATGGCAGAGCAGGCAAGAAGCATTGAGCTGGAAGCTTCCCTTCTTTCCCTTTATATTCTATGCAGGCTAGAAGTATGGTTGGTTGGTACTACCCATGCCCAGGGTGTGCCTTTCACTATCCTCACCAAGAACCATGCTAAATCAATTTAGTTGGCATAGTCGTAGCATCCTTTCATCCTGGTAGCTCACTCCCTAGATTCAGCCCAATCTGAAAGGCCTCGCCCATGAGAGCATGAGACTTGGGGGGGTGGGCATCTAGATATAAGCCATAACCAATAAGATGATGGTCTGACAGCTGAAAGAAAGGTAGGGTCATAGGCTGGAGCACATGAGGAGGATTAAGCTACAGATCTAGTGTGGGTTGGGTTGCTGGTCTCAGACAGCATACAGAGACATCAAATAGACTGGCTGGGAGATAAGTCTACTTCAAGCTTCATTAATCACAGCATGGACTGAAACATCACCTTCCTTTGCACTTTCAGGGAGTGGGCAAATTCCAACAGGGCTGGACAGAGAATAAGGCAGTGGAGACTTCATTTTCAGACTTATAATCATCTTGGGCTGATGGCCCAAGGAAGTCCCTGAATTTTGCTTGCTGGCTTCTTTGCAGGCAAGCAGCAGCCTCCGGCAGTCATCCATTCAGTAGTTTCCCATCGTTAGCATGGGGTCCACTTCATCGGGTCCAGCTGTTCTGTGAATTGCTGTGACTTTGTGCCCAGTATCCTGAAATCCTGGGAAAGCAAAGCTCCACTTTCAAGCTCATTTGGATTCCTAGGGGTCAAGTCTCAGAAGCTAAGCCAGAAGGAGAACTCTCCTGGGAGTTTGAGAAAGCACAGGGGCCTGGAGGAGGTTCAGGTGATTTAAAGGTTCCCAGGTGCCTGGGAAGGGCTTGCTTACTCTCTGCTCTTCAGGAGGGGCGGGGAGCGTAGGGTGGCTAAGAGTGGCCCTGCCCATACTCTGTTTAGCTGGTATCTCTGAAGCTCAGTTTTCCTCTTCTGTTAAATAGGGATGCTGTTTGTATCTCCTAGGAGGGTTCTCTCAGAGGTTCTCACTCAGACATTGACGTTGGGATCACCTAGAGTTTATAAATAAGTGTGTGTGTGTGTGTGTGTGTGTGTGTGTGTGTGTCTGTCTGTCTGTCTGTCTATCTGTCTATCTGTCTGTGTGTCTGTGTCTCCATTCCCCCCAAGGCTCCACCTCTAGAAATTCCAAAAGAGATGGTCTGGAGTGGGGCCCAGTTCCTGCGGGTAGAGTTTTTGGGAGCGTCTGGTACCCAGCAAGTGCTCAGACCTCAGCTATTATTAGCGGTGAAGGCATCATTGTTCCAGAGCGCTCCTTCTGGCCCCACCCAGGAGTGTGGCTGGCCTTCACTTCCCAGCTGTGTTGCTTTGGCTCCATCCTCTCCTGAAGAGAGCCCTGGAGAACAGCAGAAGAAGCCTGAATTCATAAGTTTACCTGGGAAAAGGCAGTGTTAGACCTGGCGTGGCACTGGCGCCTTGTAATCGTGATTTCTACCCCGCTGGTAAACTGTTAATTCCACCTGTGGTCAAGAGGCAATCACAGAGGCACTGAGAGCTCAGGTAACGTGCTCAAGGTGACAATCTCTGCCTTCTCTTCACATCAAGAGAAGAGAAGCAGTGTGCTTTACAGGCTGTACCTTTAACGATGCTGAGAAACAAAAGGCCACACTGTAGAGAGAGATTGTAATCAAGCCCAGGCAGCCGCCTTCTAGACTCTGTGCTTCAAATGCCAATGTTCTCGCCCCAACCAGAAAGGCCCGGGGATGCCGTTCTCACCTCAGATTCTCAGCTCAGAGTCACCACATGTCAGCTCATCAGGAAGTACCGGGCTCTGAGCTGTGTGCTTCACTGGCATCATATCATGTGACTGTTGCCTTCTGGAGAAACTGAGGCCCCAAGGCTCCCGGCTAACCCAGCACATGGAGGACATAGCTGGAGCCCCCAAGCTCTGCCCCAGAGACCTTGTCTGCCCATCCCTCCTTCCCGACTCCACAGGAGCTGCCTGGCTGCAGTGATTTCCTGAGCAAAGCAATGAATGGGTTGGTGGACGCCATGGCCAAGGCAGCCCAGGCTGCTTCTGAATAACTGAACCATTTAGGGGCCTTAAAATAGTAGCCTTGCTCCGCGGGGTGCCAATCTGACCTGCAGGGGCCTGCAGTGCTATAGTTTGTTTCTCAGCACCGTTAAAGGTACAGCCAGTGGAGCATGCTGCTTTTCTTGATGTGAATGAACTAACCTCTGTGAAATGCGTGTGTGTGTGTCAGTTACTTAAAATAGTTGAAGAGGAAAAACACTTGGAAGCTTTTAGCTCCTGGAGTCTGTTTCCTCTGGATTTATGACACCTTAGAGAGTGCTGGGCCTCCTCTTGTGTACCCTTGGGCTTTTCCATTCCATCATATTTGAGTCCCTGTGCCGTCATCAGGCAAGGGCATTTGTCGCTGAAAGAAGTAGGCACCTTTCCTGAGGTGGGGCTCTTTTACACATTTAATTTTTGAGGAGATAGACGGACAGACAGACAGAGGAAGAGAGAGAGAGAGACTGAGACCATTTGTTTGGGAATTGGCCATTTCTCTGTTCCAGCTGCAAAGGTTCCAAGGTCCCAGCGACGGTGTTTGCTCTGGAACGAGAACCTTTTATTTTGTCTTTACTCGTTTGCACCAAGGCCTGCCCTGGGAAGCTGTGTTTTCTTACAACCTCATCCTGCAGCGTCCAGCAAAGCTCAGAGCTGCTCTTGTCAATAATGTGGCCACCAGGCATCTGTGGCTAATTAAGTTTAAATTTAGTAAAATTCAATCAAGTTAAAAAAAAAAAAATCCCTTCCTCGGTCACATGAGTGACATTTCTAGTGCTTAATCATCATGCGTGCCCAGTGGTCACCCAACCGGACAGTGCAGGTATAGAACATCTCCATCCCACAGACAGTTCTATGGGACAACACGGCCGTTAGGCTGGGTCACCAGCCGGTCACCTGGGGCCAGCTTGCTGAGTTTTCACAGGTCTGCACATTTGGACACCCCCCCCCCCCGGGGCCCCTCAGAAGCTCTCTGTTTGTAGAAGCAGGAAGATTTGTGGAAGTAGGGAAGAAAGTCATTGATTGATCCTTGTGGCTCTAACCTTTGGGCCCCTGACACGGGGTCATGCTTTACGATTTCCAAGCTGTGTGGCCTAGGGCAAGTCACTTAGCTTCTCTGACATAGGTGCCTTGTCAGGGAAATAGTGATTTAAAAAATACTTCACAGGGATCTCGGGAGGGTTCAACAAGATGGCCAGTGTGTATAAAACAGCACAGTGCTTAGCACCCGATGAAGCGGTCCGTGCATTACAAGATGGGATCTCCTTTCAGCCTCTCATCTTTCTGAGGTCCATGCTGTTGCATAAAATTGCTGCTGATGGTTATGTCACTGCTGTGGTCATCCCCCCTTCCCGATCTTCCCTCCTACACACTTTTAGAGGAGCCTAAAACCAAACCCTGCTCCCAGCCAGGCAGGATGGGTTCCTCGAATCTGCCTGTTCATCTGCATCAACTGAGGAGCATTTAAACCAATACTGTTCAGATGTTTTGGCCCTATTTTTTGAGGTTGTAAATTAATAGACCCCGGGTAAGTTCCAGAATGTAAAATTTTAAGTGCCTCAAGATGTTTCAGCCACTGGCTAGTCCTGGAAATCTGAGGATGTCTGTTCGCATGACTCTGGCTTCCACTTGAGAGCCGCCCAGTCCTCCGGCTGGCGTGGCTGAGGTGGGCTCTTTCCGAGGTGTTTTGCTCAAAGCCAGCCCCTTGGAACCCGCTCAGAGAGCTGTTGCCAGGAGGGTTTCAGCCGGAAGCCGGGTCTCCCTGGAACTCCAGTATGCCCTGAAGTCTCACGCTGTACATTGTACGTGAGTCACGTGCACCCCGTGGTCCTTTCGCATTGTGAGGTCCAAGCCGTGCTGAGTTCTCAGGTCCCTACAGCCTACCAGGGCAGAGCAGCTCTCTGAGCTCCCTTCCAATTACTGCATGTCTGCACAGCCGACCCAGCCACTGCGGGAGGTGGTGCACGTATACGTCTCGTCCAATCCTTTTTCTTCCCCTCCTGACTTCCGCATCTCCAGAGCCCCTTCCCAGGTCGGCACAGCCTGTCTGGTGATAAGGCTCTTTATTTCCACTTTCTTGGGCTGCTTTATTTCACGGAGCATCGCGGTTTCTAGGCGCCTGCGTTTGCCTACAGGTGGCTCCAGGGTATCCTGCTCGATGGCATCACTTCGTTAGCTATTCATCTATTGGTGGACCCATAGGCTGCCCCAAGACTCAGCTATTGTGAGCTGGGCTGCTAGGAATGTGGCTATGTGGGCATCACTATACTGTCATTTAATCATTTTGAGAAGATGCCCAGAAGAGGCCTAACTAGGTCAGATTATATATTTCTATTGTTTAGCTTTTTGAGGAACTTGTGGACTTAATTCCATAGTGTTTGTACTAGTTTACTTTCTAAGCCTCACCTTTCCAGTCTGTGGAAGAGGGGCACTGCTAGGATGAGCGGGCAGGATCTCGGTGATCCATGGACAATTTGCTGAGATGACGTAAACAAAGCATCTAGCACAGTGGCTACACACACAGCAGGCCCCAGAGGAGAGGTGCTGCTGTTGTCCCTGCTGCACTGCTTCCCAGGGACAACGTCTGCTGTCACACGTCTTCTCTCTGCCGTGTGTTGTTTGCTTTTTCTTTCCCTTTTTTTTTTTTTTTTGCTCTAAAATAGTATTTATGACTTCATGTTCCTATTGTACATTACTAGACAGTGTTCTTTCAGTATCCACAACAGAGTGGTTCCACGAAACTTCACATGTATCAAAATCCAGATACTCATGTTCCTTTTAAAAACGGCACAGTGTTTGAATATAACCTATATACATCTTCCTATACATTTAAAATCATCTCCATATCGCTTATAATACCTCACACAATACAAAAGCTATATAAATGTTGTATTCCTTAGGGAAGATTTCAATAAAAAGCTTAGTTCAGACAGTTATTTTTGCATATTTTCAATCAGTGGTGGAGACTACCGATGAAGACCCTGAAAAAACGCAGGGGCAAATGTTTAGAGAATTAAGGGATGTGTGTGTGTGTGTGTGTGTGTGCGCGTGTGCGTGTGTGTGTGTGTGTGTGTGTGTGTGTGTATTTATCTTGTAACCTTGCTAAACTCTAGGTTTTTGAAGGTTGTTTGGGACAATCATGTCTGTCAATGGAGACAGTTTTATTTCTTCTTTCTCAATCTCCTCCTTTTTTTTTTTTTGTATACACCAGGGATCAAACTCAGGAACTTGTGCTTTCCAGGAAAGCACTCATTCCACTGAGCTATCTCCCCAGCCAGCCCTGTAAATTTTATTTTTTATTTATTTAATTATTTATTTATTTTTGCGGTACTGGGGACTGAACTCAGGACCCTGCACTTGCCAGGCAAGTACTTCTTCTACTGAGCTGTCTCCCCCGAGCCCTCAATCTCCTCCTTCTATTTCCTTTTGCTGTCATATTAATGCTGACCAGGATTTCCAGTAAAACTGAACTGGAGAGGGGTTGGAGAGTAGACCTTCTTGCCTTGTTTTCATTCATGGAAGAAAACTTTCATTCCTTCACCTTTATGTATGATGTTACCTGTAGTTTGTTTTGATTATGTTTTTTCTTTTATGACTAGAGAAATTTAATTTGCTAAATATTTTGAGGTTTTCTGCAATATGTTCATGAGGTACATTGGTCCCTCGTTTTCTTTTTTCTTTGTCCTTTATTGTTTGCTGTTTGTTTGGCTTAGGTAATCAGGTTAATTCTCAGTTCATAAAGAAGGGTGGAAAGTGCTTCATCATCTTCTGAGTTCTGATCCGCTGAACTGACAGCTTCCCAGGGAGGCTTGTCTGGTTTTCCCACTATTAGCAGCTGGGGCTTCCTCTTTGTCCTGCATTTCTTCAGCCTCATCGTTACTCACTTCTTTATCTTTGTGAGGTCTGAAGTGCTCAGTTACAGATCCAGATTCTTTAGTAGACCAAGTTTTAGGTCTCTGAAGTGTTGAGATTCCCTGATATTTAAAGGAATATTTGTTGGGGCCAGGGAGACGGCTCAGTGGAATAAGTGTTTCCTGGCAAGCACAAGGGCCTGAGTTCAATCCCCAGTTCCGCAAAAATAAATAAATAAATTAATTAATTAATTAAAGGAATATTTGTTAAGAAAGCTTGAGTTTTCTTATAGAATCTTTTTAAAGATTTTTCCCCTCTAGTTTCAAATCTGCATGTCCCAGGCTTCTAGAAGTACGTCGTATTGAAAACTTGATGGCAGGAGCTGCAAGGGCTTATTTTCTGAGGAAAAGTACTGTTGCAAGGGAGAAACAGCTTCCTGGGGATACTGCAGAGCTGCTTCATTCGGAACAAGGCCTGTGAATGGAAGTGGGTGCCCAGGTCCCATTCTGCTTCAAGAGGTAATAGATACAGCTGAGTTTAAAAAACACGGGTGCGGGAAGCATAGTGCTGAAGTCCAGCAGGCCGCCCAGCTCCTTGTTGGGCCCTGTCGCGGTCATGCGCTGCTGTTGCAGGTTCATCTGCGGCGACTTCTTGGCATCCAGCCTCCAGCAAAAGTTCTCTCTGGCCACGCGGGTGGGCTCTGCAGCTGCCTTCCTCCAGGCGTACTGCAGTCCCCACCCGCCCCCCACAGAACTTGTAGGACCCCTCAGGCGGACATTCTTTTCGCTGAGGGGCCTCAGCACCGTGCTCAGCTCGCCCCCTGCTTTTTCTGCTTGAGGAGATATCATGTGTTTAGTATGAAGAGGTGACCTGGAGAGGCATTAGCACAACGAGTGGGTTTGTAAATCAGTGTATCCGAAACTCTGCGTGGTCTTTTCTCCCTTCTTTCTCCCTTCCCTCCCTTCCTAGGGGTGGTGAGAATCAAAAGCACAGAATTGTCATTTCCATGCCTGTGGTGGTGACCAGAAGCCCACTGTCCTCCTGCTAGCTTGGGCCGTGTAAGGAGCATGGCGGACCACACAGGACAGCAGGCCTGGCTTGGTTCTCTAGGAACCTTTGCGGCGTGAAGCCCCTATGTATTTATGCAGCCGTCACTCCTTCGCCGCATCCAGAGTGTGCTAAATCTGCCACCGGTGATGAACTCCAAATGACTCAGAAGCGTGTGGAGGAAACATGGTAATTTTCATCACAATCACGGCAGGAGATGGGTTTGGGTTGGGGGACTCCAAACGCTGAGAAGTGATGATATCTGTCTGTCCTCCTGTGCCTGGTCCTGCGGCAGGTGACATCACTCACAAAGAAAAGGGAAGGACACAAGGCCAGGATATTGCATTATTGTGCCACCACCTGTGTGACTTGGGATCCACGTGGGCCCCCTCAGGCTGACCAAGCTCTCCCTCATGTGGCCTCCCGCCACTGACCAATCACTTGTGGTTAATGGATAACTCTGACTCTTCTTGTCAATTGCTTTGTCTGTTATCTGTGCTGTGTCTTCCCCACTATCAGCATTGCCTCAACCTCCAAAGGACTGCGTGGGTGCATGTGTGCCTGTGTGCCTCTTTCTGTGAGCCTGTGAGACGTGTATGTGTGTTGCTCTGTAACACAAGACCACTCATCTCACTCCCTTCCCAAAGCACAGGAGACTGTTCAAGTCAGTCATGTCTGGGACCAGCCAGTTGCTGGACCATCTGAGATAAAAAAAAAAAAAAAAAAATTATACTTACCTGGGGCAATTAAGTTAAAGCCTCTGAAAGCAGAGCCAGAACATCTGAACAATGTTTTTTAAATGCTCCTCGGGTGATTCAGATAAATAAGCAGATTTGGAGAATCCCATGCTATGGGGTGAGGAGTCGGGTTTCGCTCTGGGCTCCTCAGCGAATGGGCATCACACAAAGGTCCCCCTTGAGGGGAAGATAGCTTGGGAGAGACCAAGACAAGAGAGGATGGTCAGAGATGACATCTGAGGCTGGCCTCTGCAGCTTACCTCAGAGTGGTAGGATAGAGGCTGAGCCAGCGAAGACTGGGGGGAATGGGTGCAGGTGGCTATAGAAAATAATAACAGTAGCCAAAGATCTCGTTCCCTCATCTCTACCAGATTTGATGAGGCAGTGGTGGCAGGCATTGGGGCCTTTCCTGAGGTAAGCAAGAGTCTAATGGCTTGCTGAAGATCTCTCTGTTTAGCCCATTTTACAGAAGATGAAAGTGAGGACTAGAGACAGTGACAGTTACTCGTCCACTGCCACTCACACAGCAGGTGACGGCAGACATCTGAAGTTAGTGCTGTCAGGCTTCCAAGCGCTTACCTTCTGCACTGACTGTTCTAATAGAAGGCATCAAGTTCTGGGAGCAGGCGAGACGTCCTCCTCAAGGCACTGCCCACTGCCCCTCCAGTCTTTCCGGGGCTCTTAGACCCAGCCCCAGACCAGCAGACGTCCCTCCTCCTCAAGGCTGTCTCCTTCCACTGCTGCTGCTGCTCCGCACCCCTTCCTCCTCCTCTGCAGAGCTGTTGCAGGTAGCTCTTCTCCCTAGACAGAAGCCTTGCCTAGCGTGGACTTCCTCATCAATAAGTCAGGTCATGGGAGTGCCACTGTCACCATCCAGGGACAGACACAGGCTGATGCCATCTGAGTAAGCATCTGGCCTTCGGGCTGAGGGCATGGGTGTGCCCTTGGCCTGCCAGGATTCAGGCTTCCTGGACAAGTGACATCGTGATGCTGGGCCTCCGTCTGCTTATTTACCAGATAGAAATAATGTTATTCTTCCTCATAGGACAGTTGCAGGGATTAAATGTATTCATAAATACATTTCTTCTAAAATATGTGAAATACTCCCATCCCTGGTGTGTCCAGGGTGTTAGACTTTAGGATGGTGGTGATTCCTGTTGGGAGAGAATCTCGGGTGACCTTTACCTTGGAGTCCAGACAGAGCCCAGCCATGTGCCGGCACCTGCTGCGTAGTAGTGGAAAGACCCAGGCTTTGGAAACAGATCTGGGTTTGACCCACCCCCCCCCTATATACATTGCTTTTAATCTTTTAAAATGTGCCTGACTATAGTAGCTGTCTTATGATATGGTAGAGATGAGAGGCCGAGCACCGAAGCCAAGATTCTCACCAGGCGTTTGGGCTCAGCTCAGAGGAGGAAAACCATGAATGAAATCAACCTTAGTCACATGGCAGTGAAAAAAAAAAGTCATCTTAAAAGATTGCACCATGGTACAAGTTTTCCAAAGTTGAAAGCAAATACGGTACTGAAGGAGTAGATTACCATGGTGATAAATCTGGTATTAAAGGGAAAGGGAGGGTATGGCAAACAGGGACAGTCGCGTGTCTCAGGAGAGGGAAGAGGAGGTGGGGAGGGAGCATATGGTGTAGATGGCTGTCACCTCTAGCTTTTTGGTTTTGGAGGTGAGCTCACATTATGATGACTAATTAAAAAGTGGCCACGAGCCAAGGATTATGAGAAATCAGATTTGTGCACCTGAGGTTAAAAACTAGCGGCTTCTCAATAGGTGGTGGCTATTTCTTCTCGGCAAGCCCCAAGCCTCCTTCCTGAACCGTGCCGTAAGCCAGCCCTGATGACCTTTCAGATGGTCTAGCATTTGCACAAAATGCCCAGAGAACTGAGTTTTTCCTCCTGTGGCTACAGAGGATTCCGCATGGGGAACAGAAAACAGCAGGGACATTGACCTCGCTTCTCAGCTTCGGTGTGGGCTGTGGGCATAAGCTCCCGTGTGAGTGTGAAGGAGCCGAACAAAGACGGGGTTGTCTGGCCCTTGCCAGGCCAGATGGACGGCTTCATTCCAGTCACTTTAGGGGCGTTCATGTCAGCCAGGAGGTTTTCTTTCCACGGGAAGGAAACGTTTGGGTTGGAACAATCGGTGTTTGCCTTGGGGTGATCCTAGCCCTCTCTGCTTTCAGTGCCACCCCCAAGCAAAGAGCTTTGCCTCATGGTGGGTTTCCCATACCTTAGCTCCCTTCCCTTCATGGATGGGGAAGTATAGAAGACATCGGAGATCCCAAGGGTGCACACCTGCAAGCAGGGCTCAGGACCTGTCCCTCTCTAGGTCCGACAAGAAGAGGAGATAAGGATACTAGAAGCACATAGCCTGGGCTGGGCAGGGCTCACTTTGGGACTCCTTGCTGTGTAGTTGGCTGTGGAGGCGCTGCTTGCTTTTCCTACACTGTAAAGTGAGGCACGTTCAGTGCAGAGTCTTAAATGAACAACTTCCTGACTGTTCACTCAGGCAGGTACCTGTGTACCCTAGTAGATCACAGAAGATGGGAGCCCCTCTGCCCCTGGACCCTTCCCTGTTGGAAGTCTCTCTTGCTCCAAGGAGCAAGACAGCACTCTGACTTGGGTCGCCTTCTGTCACTTCTTGAGCTTCTGAGGATGAGTTCATCATTATGTCCACTGAGCCTCTATTTATTTTCATGTAAAAGTAAGCTTGGAAGGCTGATCTGGAGTGGGGAGAAGCTAATGCAAACAGCACACATGAAACCATCAGTGAAAGATCTGTCCAACAGGTGACACAGATAAGCCAAGACGTGCCTTGTCTGTGGTCACCATTGCTGGCTTCAAGGACTTCTGCCTTCTCCTCACGGGACCTGTAATGTATGTGTTTCCTGTGTCCCCCTGCCTCTCCATAGCCTGTGATTCTGAACACACTTGGATTGTTCCATTAGTGGCTTTCAGGGTTTTACTGAGACCAGTTCTTCTTGCTTAATGCAGCAGAGAAAATAGGCAGGAAAACAGAGTTCTGCTGACTCTGTTTCAAAGAGGGTCTTTCTAGTCTATTAGCAAAATCAACAGCAGCATCGCTGGCTGGTGAGCTGGTCAGATTCGCTGTCCTGGGCCAGCTTTGCCAAAGTGCCAAGAGTTGGTTTTCATGTGGTTTTTGCAGCGCCACCAGGAGGGGTTACTTCTTCCAGCTTCTCAAAGGTAAAGACACACACACAAACAAAAACCTACATCCGTTATTGCCTAGAGCTCTTCAATTATACTTCATTTCGTTAGGGCTTACTGAACATGATGCCTGCATGGAGTATCATGGAGTTGAGTACATTTTAGGAGGATAAGACTCATGACATAAGAATCCACTTGGCTTTGATCTGAGTGATTTTTATCATATCCTGTCCTGAGGATGGGCCTTTACCAAGGAAAGGGTAGGGCTGTGCCCCTAGTGGGAGGCCCAGAAGGGTTGTAGGGGTTGCATATTCCCCAAATCTATGATGCAGTGTGGGGCCTGTGGTCTCCCCATGGGCTATCATCAGACATTCACAAAACACTGTTTATGTCAAGTGCTGTGTCAGGACAGGGTGAGAAGTTATGATGGTCCCTGCCATTCAGCTTTGCTGGAAAGCAGGAATCAAATAGCCAGTTGCAGTGCCGCTGTTAGGTGCTCTACTTGGAAGACCATAGCCCTCAAGCCAGACTGGGGGTGTGGGGTCATCGCAGTCCTGGAGGTAATGTCATTTAGGTTCAGATCTGAAAAAGAAACAGATGCTGGGTCTCCAACATCTAAAACATGTGATCGATGATGGTGTATCCTTGGGATGCTCACCATCCAAGGCTAGCTTCTGCCTGCCCTCTAAATGAGGTGTTTCTTTTTCAAAACTGCTGGACACTTTTGCTGGTTTCATACGGGGATTTGATGCAGACCGCTTGCCACCCCTGTAGCCCCTGCAATGTAATCTTGCAAACAGCATCTTCTGACTGAGAGAGACCTTTATTTCCCTCTGAAGCAAGTGAGAGGCTGGGCAGGAAGTTCTATTTGGAAACTGAAGACTGTATTAGTAAGAGTTTGGGAATAAGAGCATATCCCTGCCACGGAGCCGGAAGAGAGATGTTTGTTGTGGAGTAGACACCCGCCTGGCACCCCTCCTCGTGTGGCCAGCGATTGCGTAGGGAGCCAGCGTGCCAAATTTCTCCAGTTACCATGGGACCCAGACTGAGACAGGAAATCATGGTAGGATGGGAAGGAATCCAAAATACACACGGCTGGTACACAGGCTGCAGTTAGGAACGAGAGCAAGAGAACAGGCTATCTGTTTTTTGGAGCAAGTACTGCACTGTCAAACGGGGTTGTTTTTCCAAGGCTCCTAACATTTTATGGCCCTGATTTTCAAGCTTCAATTTTTTCCACATTAAGCAATACTTAGGTGATTTGAAGTGATCCTTTTATATGTTTGTGGGGAGTACCTCTTAGGTTTGTTGTGTTTAAAAAGAAAAAAAATCCAAACTAAGAAAGAACCTAAGCCCCTTCAGTCAAGCAGGACTTTTTTTTCTCTAGCACCTGGAAGAAATCATTTGGGGATTTCTCTGCGGCTGTGTTGGTGCAACGGGCAGCCCGCTGGAAGCATAGAACCCCTCACTTGCCGGGGTATACTGCTGGAAATGGGAAAGGCCTGCTCTACTCTGCCACCAACTCCAATAACTGAAATTTCTAATTCGTGAAGAAGCACATTTGCATACTGTTCAGGAAGTGGTTGTTAGAAATTGAGAAGAAAAGAGTCAGGCATAGTGGCACGCAACTGTAATGCCAGCACTCAGGAGGCTGAGGCAAGAGGATCACTATGAGTTTGAGGCCAGCCTGGGCTACAAAGTGAGTTCAAGTCCAGTCTGAGCTACATAGTGAAACCCTGGCTCTAAATGAATGATGGATGATAGATAGATAGATAGATAGATAGATAGATAGATAGATAGATAGATAGACAGATAGGCAGGCAGGCAGGCAGGCAGGCAGGCAGGCAGACAGACAGACAGACAGACAGACAGACAGACAGACAGACAGACAGACAGACAGACAGACAGACAGATAGATAGATGAAGGGTATCTTATCTTCCTTGTACTTTTACAGATGTTGCCCTGGAAAAGTTAAATAGGGATCTAAATCTGCACAGCTTGGGAATAGTTCCAGGCCTCCAGAGGAACATTTAACAGGTTACAATTGATAGCATTTTCCATGAACAGCCCAGACATATTTCTTGAGGGGTGTGTTTAACTGTTTATGCAATGACAGCTATAGTGTGGGGTTTGCAATTCTATGCTCCATTAAACTAGCACTGTCTCCCCGCCCCCTTCCCTCTTTCTCTCCCCCTTTCTCTCCCCCTCTCTCCCAGGCTAAGTTTAATTTATTGATAAGCTTTATTTCAGTGAATGTATTGCCTTTGCCTCACACTGTGACATCGTAACTAGAGGCAGCTGATGAAGCGAGTCCTTAGGATATATAGAGGGGCTTGCAGCTTAGTTTGGTTGTCTAAAGTGCCTGCTTGGGCAAACTCAGTCAGGCACAGGGGACCACAGTATGCTCCCCAGCACCACGTGCTGCGCCAGGCCCACCCTTAAAGCAGCCTGAGCCAACCAAAAAAAAAAAAAAACTCTTCTCAAATTTTTAAAAATGTAACCATCCACAGGATATTTTAATCATACTTCATATGTCAGGTACATTGCTAGACACCTTACAAACTTTACCTGATTTGGTCCTTGAATAACCTTAGGTGATAATACTGATCCATTCTCACTTGACAGACCAGGACCCTATGTGGCCGAAAGATTGCATCATGGTGCAGGGTGAGGGCGGGCCAGAGATCTGGAGCCAGCTCTGGCTGATTTCTTAAATAATACCCAGCTCCACCTTCCTAAATACCATCCACGCTGCCTCCTGTTCTTTCTTCTAGTAGACAGACTCTTTGTTCTAAAGAAGAAAATAATGCACGGAAGATCTTCTTTGAGCTCCATGGCCAAGGAGTGCCCCAACAGGGACCAATGTCATGTCCTTACCCAGAACCTGTTCACCTGAACGGCAGTCCCTAGGGAAGGGCCTGGCATTTCCCAGGCACAAACCAGTTGGTCAGGAGTGGTCCGTCCTGCCTGTATTCATCCTTCAAGGCAGATAGGAAGGAAGGCCTTTTCCAAGTTATCCGACTGAAGCTGAGAAGCCATAAAGTTGCCACTGTCAAGTGCATTTCTGTTTAAAATTTATGCATCAGGACTCTGCAGTTTGCAGGCACTGTTGAAACCAATTTAGGCAAAGGAAATTTACTGTCTTATTTAAAAGTCCTAAAGTAGGGTTGGCTTCAGGTGTGCTTTGACTCAGGGCTTCAGGGGTGTCTTTGAGATTCTTGTTTCTATTGTTCGCTTTCTCTTCTGGGCTTTGGCCCTCAGCTGGCTCAGTTTGGGTAGCCTTTTGCCCTATGGTTGTAAACCAGCTGCAGCAACCATTAGCTTTGAAGACTCATCTAAGAAAGTTGGCTTCCCTGAATTTGAGTCTTATTGGCTGGGCTTAGATCACGTGTCCATCTCTGGGCCAATTACTGTAGGACAGTGGTGGAGAGCCTGTGGCCACGTGCCACTGTGAACTATTTGTACCCCTGAAAGCTCTTTAGAGGTTCACCATCACTGGTCTAGGGCCACCCACTCTCTCTCTTATGCTGAAAGGAGGCTTGGGAACCCTTATGCCCTGAGAACCATGGGTGGTCTGTGAATAGGAGAGAGATGAATGCCGTGGAGAGGAGATGCTGTGACATCCAGAAAGAACAGAATGAGCCGGGCGTAGTGGCGCATGCCTGTAATCCCAAGCACTCGGGAGGCTGAGGCAGGAGGATTGTTGTGAGTTCGAGACCAGCCTGAGCTACAAAGTGAGCTTAAGGCCAGCCTGAGCTGCATAGTGAGACCCTGTTTCAAAAAGACAAAAAAAAAAAAAAAAAGTTTGAACAGCCCGGTATCTCTCTGCTACTGCCATTAGAGTGATTGTCATGTTCACTGACTGCCGCATGTATCTATTCTAATGGGACTTTCCCTCAGTGGAAGAAAAGCACTTCCACAGAGTACCTCTTAAATATTCAGATGGCAGGATTGACGACAAGAGCCATTATGTCCTGACTAGCTCAAAGCTGGTTTAATTCTGACTTAATGGTAGTTTAAGTTATGCCTCATGAACTAGGGATACCACTTCTCTTTCGGTCTCCTGTTCAAAGCCCCCTTGCAGTGCCTGACGTGCCGTAGTGAGACTGTTTGGTCAAACTGCCTGTTGTCAAACAAGGAGAAGTTCACCTCACAGCTCCTTGTTTTTAATCAGCCACAGATGGAAGCAGAAGGTGTGACAGTCATAGGGACCAAATGCTTTCACAGGGTCCTGGATGGCTAAGTGGCTAATTTGCTTTCCATTTCAGAACTCCGCAGGACAAGGAGGGGTGTTATTAAATGTTTCTTTTGAAGTACCTGCAGTTAAGTAAATCCAGACATGCCAGGCTCCGTGAATGCCTGCCCTGCGCCTGGCATGGCCCCAGACATCGCGGAGGACACAAAGGAGTCATTTCTGCCGCAGAGGAATGACTGATCCGATTGTAATAACAACAGAAACTGTGCATCCGGCAGTCTCTGCGAGGAGGCCCAGTGCTGCAGACTTTGCATACATCGTCTCTTTCAGTCCTCAACTCCAGTAGGAGGGCAGCTACTAATACCCTTACTCTCAGCGGAAGGAAGAGAGGTTTACTGGGAAGGTGGCGCAAGCTGGCCCGAGTCACTAAGCAAGTATCCCAGCCAGCTTCACACCGAGCTCCCTCCAACTGCACGGGCCCATCCCTCCCTGCAGAGCCGGGGACGGAGGCTGTTGTGGCAGGATTTCTCACAGTCAGAAAAGCACGTTCTCCCCTGATAGCAGATTTCACCACTCTCCAAACTGGGGGCCTGGGAAGAATGATTGCCTGACTGCTGGGGCCTGTGCCTTTCCAGGAGGATCCTAGGTGGCCCCCTGCCAGCCTTTGTGACCCACGTGATCTGGCCATCTGTCTGACTTCTTGACTCTCGCTGTGGGTCTGGTCTGTGCAGCCTGGACATGGGGAGCAGGCCAAGCACAAACTGAATCTCTGTCCGGGAGCTGGATAGACTGGAAGCTCCCCCAAGGCTGCTAAGGCCACCTTAATCTCAGTATTTTCGCACACTGCCTAGATGACACATTCGGGAGTGCAGGCAGCCTGGGGTTGGAGGTGTTAAACAGCCTGTGAGCATCGGCTCTGGGCGGCAAGACAGCAGACAGGGCACACACGCCTGCCGGGGGCTCGCTTAAGCCATCAGCTCCTGCCAACATGGGAGGAGCCGAAAGCAATCCAGGCTCTTTCTCCTGGGCAAGAACATTTGGTTTTCTAAATTTTTTTTTTTTTTCCTACATAGTTTCTCTGGGAATCACTCTATCTGGCTGAGGGGGAAGCACAAGTGAGGGAATTTTCTTCAGCGCCCCAGCAGCATGGATGTAGGACCCCATGTACGGTGTCACGCTACAGAGCCAATGATTTCGTCCCAAAATGAGAACGTATATGCGCCTGGGCTGGACATGGCTTTCTCACAAAGGTCTCTGATCCTGTCACTTTGTGGTTTATCCTTGAAAAGCTGAGATAGGAGAGGAACTGGGGGAGTGAAGAGAACCAACGTGGCTGAGCCCCCGGAGCGAGAGCCAGGCTGGGTCCCTCCTGCTTCCCGGTGGCCTCCCGGAGTGTAGGGCAAAGGATCTTCCCGAATTGCGCTAGGTCATCCTACTAGCATCGTCTTGTCAGATGCCTTATATTGATAGAAAAGCTGGCCTTAGGATGGCCTCTTTATCCTTTGTCATTTTCTTTGGTCTGACATCTACTTTGCCTGCTATTAATTATTGTCCCCTGCCTCTTTGTTGTTGTTTTTTTGGTTTTTTTTTTCCAGTATCAGGGATTGAACTCAGGACCTGCGCTTGCCAGGCAGGCGCTGTGCCACTGAGCTGTCTCCCTGGCCCCACGCTGGCTCTCCTTTAGTACATAGTTCATAATTTTTCCTTATGTTTGATCTAATAGGCCTACATTATATTCCAAGTAGGTTTCTTTGACCAAGTATATTACATTTTGTTGTTGATCTGTGTGTACAATCTGTGTCTCAACTGGTGTATTTAGGTATTATGTTAGAATTACATTAATGTAATTTTTTTTTTTTTTTTTTTTTTTTTTTTTTTGCGGAGCCAGGGATCAAACTCAGGCCCTTGTGCTTGCTAGGGAAGTACTTATTCCTCTGAGCCATCTCCCTAACCCCCATTAATGTAATTCTTGACCCACTTGGTTCTAGATTCTACTGTTTTATTGTTGATTCATTGTCTGTTTTTCTCTTCTCTTTCTCTTTCCTTGCCTTTAGATTATTGGAGTATTTTTGGTATGGCATTCAAATTGATCTTTTGTGTATTTTGAACACATCTCTTTGTGAATTTTTTTTTTCAAATAAGTACTGTAAGCATAAGAACAGGTACTACCAGGTTGAAAAAATATATACTCTTAAATTTCCACCATGAACTTGATGGAGTCAAGTTTTGCTTTATTATAAGTGGAATATATACAAACCTCATCACTTAACGAATCTCTTTATCCAATGTATAAAGTCGGACTTAGGAGGAGATTTTGCTAACCTACCGATCAAGATTCAGAGAGCAGAGAAAAACCTGGAAGGGAGATTGCCTTTATCTCAGGCATTCATTTAGTACAAACTT
Source organism: Ctenomys sociabilis (assembly GCA_004027165.1). Classification (NCBI taxonomy): domain Eukaryota; kingdom Metazoa; phylum Chordata; class Mammalia; order Rodentia; family Ctenomyidae; genus Ctenomys; species Ctenomys sociabilis. The sequence continues at coordinate 69,835 of PVKA01000858.1, read as the reverse complement.
ATCCAACAACTTGCCAGGCAGTAGAATGCCATGGCTCCTATCTTATATAATTTATAAAGCAGTGCCTCAGTAGGAGTGTACCCATAGCTCGTGTAATTGAGCACTAATTTTGTGCCATGTACTACTCTGAATTCTTTATAGGCATTCTGTTATTGTTCCAACAGTTCTACAGACACTATAATTATCTGTGCCTTCCAAGTGAGACAGCAAGGGCGCGGAGAGGTTAACTGGCCCAAGATTGCCCAGCCAGAAAGCAGGAGAGCTTGGGCGTCATAGTAAGCTCCTCGTCCTGCCTGGGGAGCTCGTACTCACCACTGTCTCCAGCCCTTCCTGGGCCAGAACTCCCTGATTGTCTATCCAGGAGACTCACACTTTTCCAAACCAGTTCTTCTTCCTGTCCTCCTATACATTTCTCTGGGACTATGCACCTAATCCCACCTGTCTCAAAGTAGACCTCAAACCTGAGGTTGGAAGTGCAAGGGACCTTGAAGGTGGCCCAGGTGAGCCCTTTCCAGCTGTGAACGTGGAGGTGGGAAGAGGAGAAGCAACCTGACACATGCTCCATCTCTGCTTCTGGGTCCTTCTGCCTCTTGTGCTTTCTTGGCTGAAGGCTGTGGGAAGCTGAAGAGTAGCAGCGCTGGAAATTCTGATCTGTAACCAAACTAAGACAGCCAGCGGTCCCCACAGGGGAGCCCCTCCTTGGACGCCAAGCCTCAGAAGGCTCTGGCAGCTGAGCTGTGCTATTTAATAACCTCCCAGAGGCAGATCCAGTGGTCTGAAATATTGCTCATGGTTTGAAATATTGCTCGTCAAAGCTGAGGTTTATTTGTAGCATTAGGCTTTGCCTTTCCTGAAAAGGCAGAAATAGAGCTTAGGGAGAGCTATTGAAGGGATACCTCAGTCAAACTGGCACTTGCTGTTAAATAGTGTGGCCTAGCAGGAGCGTGGAAGGTGAGTGTCAGCCCATGGACTAACCCTATTCAAATGATAACTTCCTGGAGCACTGTATTGAATCCAGACTCGAGAGGAAAGAATTCAGCAATCCACTGGTCATGCCTGTCACTGGCCCAGATATAGGGATTGGAAGCATGTCTGGCAGGATTTATCACTAGCATAAAGGTTAAAGTAAGCCTTGGACTTTAATGATAGTGCAATAATAATAATACCTGCCTTCACGGGATCATTAGGGGGATTAGATGAAAATACAGTGTATGTGAAGTGTTCATTAAGTGGTGTCCTGCTCAGCGTTGGTCATAGCTTTTAAGAAGAGAAAGAATTCAACTTATTCAAAACAAACACTTTGGAGCCTTTTTAAATGCCTGATACTGAGGTGGCGCTGGCGAGAGATTGTACTAGCTTGTTTAGGTAGGCGAAATAGTAACTAGTAAGGTAGCAGGCAGGATAACGTCACATAATAAGAGCACTGGGCAAAAGCACAAGGCAGCTAGAGAAACGGACTCGGGGAGGAGAAGCCCTGTGTGACGCACAGGCCTGGCTATGGCAAGGATCTGCGAGGACGGCCCAGAAGCAGGCACAGAGAAGCACAGGGGCTTCCAGGAGCGCTGGTTCTCACAGAGCAGGGCCAGAGACCCATGCCTTACTGGCCCAGTGCTCCTTACATTTTTACTAGGGCAAATCTTAAAGCATTAGGAAGAAAACAGAGAGCTATATGATAAGCGCTGTGAGTCCGTCACACAGAGCCAGCCGTTTCCTCCATCTCCACACATGCTTCTTCCATGGCTTCCTTTTCTGGCTGAAGTGGGTGGCAGCAGCTACCATTTTATCCTGAAATATTGAAAAATAAGCATTGGCTTCCATGTTAATGTAATTTCTTGCTTTAATTTTTACAGTGTCATTGCCACAAGTAACAGTTCCTTGATAAAACCTAGTACTGGGCTCAGTCCGTATTCAGAGTTATCTGCTTACCTCAATAATAAGTTGGTCAGTTTGGTTTTTGCTTTTTTTGGGGGGGAGGGTTGTGTTTCTGACGCTAAGTCTCATTGTGTAGTGCAGGCTGACCCTGAACTCACTTATGTAGCTCAGGCTGGCCTCAAACACACAGTGATCCTCCTGCCTCAGCCTCCCAAGTGCTGGGAGTTCAGGTGTACATCACCACATCCAGCCCTAAGTTGGTCAGTATGAGTCAGGTTCCAGCCCATGTCTACATTTCTATGTGAGCATTAGCTCAGATGTGTTTTCATGATGAGAAAAGCATTTGAGAGTAGACCTGCACTGTTTGGATGCTTTTTGCCCACCTTTCTGGAGAGCTAGGTAGTTGAGGTCTTTAGAACCCCTGGGGGACTGTGCACAGCTCAAGGTACTATCGTGTTGTTTACCAAGTGGACATTTAGCCCTCTCCACCCCCTTCCCCATCTTCCATTGTTGCTAATGCAGCCTGATCTAATTAGGGGTCAGGGCTGTGAGCCCTGTGTGTGTGAGTCTGGGCTGTCCCTACCAGCCCACAGGTGAAGCGTGTTCTCCTGACATTGCCAGGACTCCAGTCCCTTTGAAGAGGATTAGTTTAGGGATGGGTTTATCAACCAATCAAGCCATTCAAGGGAAGCCTGCAGGGAGGGCCTTCTGGAAGGCTTTCCCCTCTTTCAAGGAGAACCCAACTTCACATGTGGATATGATATGTGGAGTCCTAATAGCCATCTAATGACGGTGGTAGGAAAATCAGACAAATTCTAATATCCACATGCAGGGATTTCCAAGGGTGGAAAAAGAAATAACTGGGGTCCTTAATAATAATGCTGAGTCACCAAACTAACCAAACCCCAAACCACCCAATCTAGGACTTCTTGCTATAGGAGATAATGATACCCCTCACTGTTTATGCCACTGTTTTTGTCAGTTTCATACTCATATGCATCCGAAGGGTGTATACACAGACTCCATCTTTCTGGGTAAGGCAGTATTATCCTTAGTAGGCTTTTATTTTGTTTGACACAGAAGAAGAATTAACCTTCAAACTGTTATCCCTGTCCTCTTGCTTTAAATCACTCGGTGGTCATCTTTTCAAATTGGTTAATGTTGCTCCTTTTCCTGTTGAACCCCTGCTGAGCATGGCACTGCTGCAGTTTGTCTGGAAACATTTGGGAAGGTTTGACTTCTGTGGAATGGGAAATATGAAGCTCTGCTTGCAGAGATTTCTTGCAAAGACTTTACCCCGGGTAAAACATCTTGAAACAGTAGAACTCTGTGAAGATCTTAGGGCACATGGCGAGGAGGAGGAGGCGGTGGATGGTGCTGGGGAGCTGGGCGAGCCTGCCTGGGCTGGTGGCTGACAGAGGTACAGTGTTCTCAGAAGGGAGCAGAGCAAGCTGGCCTTGCCCAAGGGCAATGGCTGGGGCGGTATGCTTTGGAGAGGTCAGCAACCCTAGCGTGGACACACAGTGCCAAAAGAGTAAGGACTTGGTGACTTCCAGGTGAAAGAACAGATAAGCTCAACCCAGTCTCTCAGTGGGCTTCCATAGTCTGCTTTGCTTTGAGGAAAACACTGTGCCACAGTGGGGCATGTCCCTTCAAGTGACTCCATCATGCTCAGCACCGTAGTGAGGATCCGGGCTGCCCTGGGCATGGGGTGCATTTCTGGGGCCCTGCCTTCTGCCACTGATTACCCAGAAAGTGCAGAACAGTCAAGTGTGAGCCCAAGACCTTAAAGAAAATGCTCCTTGCCTAAACAAAAACTCGGTGCTTTCGAAAGCCAGAACTGAAAGCTTGTTTGGGTCATCCATGCACGTATTCGAGGGAGACAGGTATAAATCATGTCTGGCTCTGTTATTAGAATTCTCAGGAATTGAGCTATGTAATAAGAATGAAAAGAAAAGTAGGCAACTTATATTAGGGGATTACTATGTACCAGGTACCAGGCTAACTGCTCTCTATGCTTTGTTCACCTTAGTACATTTGCTAACCTATGGCAGTGTCTCTCTCTCTCTCCAGATAATGAAACTGACACTGAGAGAGGCTGAATAATTTACCGCAAGGTGGAGAGGAGAGTGAGGGGTTGGCAAACAAACTCCAGAGCCCCGTGGCAAGCTGCTCTGCAAAGGGCTAGTACCATCACTGCCTGGTGGGCTGCTGGCCATCACACCCTGACTTGGACTATGCCAGTCCTAGGTTTCCTCGCATGCCACTCAGACACTAGGCAGCCGGTTAGACCTGCCCCTGGCGACTGTGTCAGAGCCAAAGCCCAGGTGAACTCTGCTGGGCACGTGTGACCCTCTCCACCTGAGGTGGCGAGATGCGTGGAATAAGTGGGATCGTGAGGAAGAAGGTTTGAGCCAAGGCTTCCGCTTGGTCGGACTCAGGCTGTGGAGTGTTGTGTGGCATCCACTGCTCTGAGCCGGATCATTTGTTCTGCTCCCATCACCCTGTGGAGCCCACAGGGCGAGTCAGTGTGCCCTAGCTCAGGGGGCTTTGCTATCAGCCTTCAAGATGGTGCTGTGGGCTGGGGAGATAGCTCAATGGCATAAGCACCTGCCTGGCAAGTGCAAGGTCCTGAGTTCGATCTCTGGTAAAAAAAAAAAAAAGCTGTCTCTGGCTCCAGGATTTGGGGCTGCAAGGAGGTGCCTTTGTCAATACTGCTGACTTAGGCTAAAAACTGGAGCAGTTCCTTTGAAGAGTAGGCGAGCTGCCTTCCTTCCCCCTGAGATAATACTTCTTGGAATTTCTCATCACAACGTCTTGTTTCTCTAAACGGTAAAGCTTATGCCTTACCTTAGACAGCTGGGTGAATTGCTTAAGGAAGATCTAAGAAAAACAAATGGGCTCCTTATCACATTATGGGTTGCCTACCAAACCCAAATAGTAAATTCTGACTCCCCAGCTGATACTGAGTAGAAAATAATCCCCTGGGCTTTTAGACTGTGTACTTACTGGATGACTCACAATGGACTAAAACCACCTTCTTTGGAACTGCCCAGAAATCTACACTGGAATTTTGATGACTGTGCTATTGTGTATTTAATGGCTGAGATTCCAAGTCATTTCCTATCTGCGCCACCAGCTGACTGAGTGACCTTATCATAGTTCTTTGACTCTTTGGAGCCTGCAATTTCCTCCTTGGCAAAGTACTGGGGTTTGATTTTCTAGGTGGTCCCTGGGCTGCCTTTTAAATGAATGATTCTTATTAAGCCAATGGTGTCTGAATCTGTTTTCTATTGCTATAACTGAATACTAAATTGGGCAATTAATTCATAAATGATAGTTTTGCTTGGCATCTGGCTGTGGAAATCCAAGAGCTGGTTACTGGCATCTGCTCAGCCTCTAGTGAGGGCCTCCTTGCTGCATTATACCATGGCGGAAGGTATCACAAAGTGAGACAGAGCGAGGGGGGGTGCCAAGGAGAGCTAAGCCACTAATCCATGAGGACAGCGAGGTCCTCAGATGATGAGGAAAGCTGAGTCACCATCAGGAAAGCCACTGTGACGAGCTCCTCCAGGAGACTGAGCAGTGCACCATCTTCCCCTTTGGAGCCAGAAGCGATGCTCACAGTGAGATCCAGATCCCCCGAAGGGAACTGTAGCCGTTCTCAGCGACAACCAAGTCCTGAAGTTCTTTGATAATGAGAACAGTCAAGTTCTTGAGGCAACCCAACAGGGCAAGGTCCTCCAGGAGAAACGGCAGCTCCCTGCAGCCTCTTCTAACAGCTTCCCAACGGCCTCCCATGGCTTCTGCCTGCTCCCCACGGCTCTTCTTTTCCACTTCTGCCTCTCCAGCCCCCAGATGACCTCCCACACCCAGCACCACGCTGCTTCCGTTCATCTGGGTGTTAGAAGTTGGCCACCTGTAGTCAGTCCACCGCTACTTGGTGTTGAGCACTGCATCCTACCTACACTTCCCACGTATTGTCGTCTTTGGTGACACAAATACCTGGGACACACACAGCTCCTTTGTGTACTGTGGATGCTGTCATCTAGGACAGGCCCAGTGAGCTTCCCTTCTTCTTGAAAGCTCTCGATGACCAGATTTTATTGCTGCAGTTTTATCATATTTGAGGACACTATATATATTTTTTTAAAATATGCATATTCTAGGGCTGCCATGATAGAATTCTGCGGCATCAGTGGAACACAGGTGGCCTGGCTTCACAGCTCAGTTGATCATGAAACATCTGTGGCAAATACACGCCTGCGCTTGGTCGCTGATTGAAGCCTGTGGGTTCAGGGGTCGTGAATAAGGAGACTGCAGACCAGCTGAGTTTAAGATGAATTCTTTTTAAGAAGGCAAACGCTTCCTTGCTTTGAGAAGTTCTGGTTTATGTGCTGAGGGTTGGAAGGGAGGGAGGCTCAAAGAGAGCAGTTTGTAACTTTTCAAATACCCTTGGGACAAGTGCTACTGTGTTGGCCAGAACGTGGGACTTTACCACACACACAGTGCTGGTCGGGTGCCCTTTGCTGAGTGCCTGCTCGCATGCCCCCTCAGTGCAGCCTCGCCCTCCCCCTCCTTCCTCAGGAGGCTGGAAGGTGAGGTCTCCTTCCTGCCATGGGGGTGAAGCAGAGAACACCTGGACGCCAACCCTGGTCTAACAAGTCCAACCACTTGGTGCCAAAGCTGGCTCTTGTCATGTCAAGTGCTGGGTTTGAAAGCAAGACATTTTTTCTTCTCCTAAAACTTTAATCTCAAATATCTCATTAGCAGTTTGATGCTGATTGGTTAGAAACTGCTGTGGAAGTCGGCCTGAGGTGAATCATCTGAAGCCAACCTGTTCCTCCTCGCCCCCTGGTTGCCTTCAGGGGCTGTGGAATTTTGTTGGAAAAGACCATATGAAACATGGAACGTGGCACCTCGTTGTCAGTCCTAGTAGGAAATAGGAAGCTGGATTGGAGGAGAAAACCGTGAATTTAGGACCTGACTGATCACAGGGGAAAGAGCGGCACGCAGGCTACACTGGCCAGGATGTGCCCTCCCTCCCTGCCAAGGGTTGCAGGGGGAGCTGGGATCAGCAGGAGAGCGAAGGAACCAGAAGAAACCAAAGGAGCAGGGTTGGGGTGGGGGAGCAGAGAATGGGAACCCAGAACACACCCTTACAATCACTCTTAATTGTTTCCATTCCACCTCCTGAAAGTCCTGGGCCTTGGACTCTCTGAAGTTTCCTGACCTCCCAAATACAGCTTTCCATTGTCTCTGGAGTCTCCCCAGAACAGGCCTTTAATCCTTTGGAGAGCCAGACTCCAGGCCCTGAGAGCCCAGGCCAGGACGAACGTGGACGCAGGTAATTTCAGATGGACTCATTTCCCGCTGTCAGCAGAAAGCAGTCAGCCCGAACTGGGCGTGTTTATCCAGTGAAATCTGGGAACCTCAGTCCGCTGGTTTCAATCAGGAGACTCGCTCCGTGGTAATTGGGGCTCCTCGACCAAGGATCTGGTCCCACTTAGGTTTCCAAATGCCAGGCGAGCTTGTTTCCACGGATCGGGTGTCTGCTGGTCACGTGGCCGCGTGTAAATGTCGACCGTCCAGAAGGCAGGCCTCTCTTTAATGTGGAATTTAGAGTTCTTCTGGCAGGGTGATTTCTAGTCTTTGTATTTTGAAAGGCGGGTAAGATGATACGTGGCAGCCTTCATGGAGAAGTCATTTGGAGACATGTACCAGAGCCGGATAGAATGGAACCTGCCAGCAGCATCGTGCGGATGACAACGCCTTAGGAACCCGGGGTCTGCTGCAGCTTTTCAGTAGTGCTGGCTGCATGCGCGAGGAACCTGTCCACAGTCGCCTAGGGCCCCTGCTCGGGAGGTCCTGCTTGACTTGACAGTGGGCTGTCACCACCTTGAAATTCTTATTTCTGACCAAGAAGCCCTCCTTGTTCCTTTTGCCTGGACCTCTGAAAATTGTGTAGCCAGAGCTGCTGAAGGCTCGGGCAGTGGTGGTAGGTACTGGGGTAAAGCCGTTCATCGGCCATTGCCCCAGCACTAAGAGGACACCGACCTTCTCTCCAGAGAGGACCATGGACATCTCTGACACAGGGCACTTAACTAGGCCCTGGAACACTGCATCTGTCTGACTGGCCTTTCTAGCCATCCCTTCCTTCATGCACCAAACAATATTGAATGTGTAGTACCATCCAAGGCATCCACCCAGCCTCTGCATGGCCCGCAACGTTTCTGAGATGCTAGCTATCAAGGAGCTAAAGAGCACTGCAGGTACTATTGTCCCTCTTTACTCTGTCACCAGCGTAATCCCCTCCCCTCTGCGGTGATAAATGCTGGGACCTTGGGCCCTGTTTCCAGAGTATGGGTGCTTGTTCATCACCCCACAGGCAGCAGCCACCTGCCCTGCCATGTGTGTTAGATAGGTCATGGCCTTGTGACCTGTAACCATGTTGGAGAACTTAGCTTTGACATCAGAAGAGCTGGAGAAAGTCCCCTTCTGGGGACAGCAGGGAGGATTTTACCCAGGGATCTTGTGACTTCCTGCCATTCCTCATGGGTAGTATCAGTAGTGTTAGGACTTGTGGGGCATTTGTTAAATATCAGAAATTGTTCTCAGTGCTTTCCACACATGAACTCATTTCTCCACAGCTGCAAAGTCTTGTACCTTTCTTTCACACATGAGGAAACTCTTGCTCTCACAGGGGCTGAGTGATGATGACGTCATCCATGTGAGGATGTGTATGAGGAACAAGTCCTGCTATCCCCAAGGGTGTTCAAAATGGCGCCCTCCTGATGTCAGCCTGTCAGATACCCCAGGATGCGGTGACTGGGTTGTTTACGAGGCCAAGAAGGGCTTAACCAAGGAACCGTGGCTGCTGTAGCCAGGAGATGAGACATCTCTGGCAAGTGGGACAGTGATACAAGCTGCTGCTGGGGGGGTGGGGGTGCTGGCTTGCCAGGTGGCCTGCAGGGAGCTACCAGACACTTCAGAGGATTCTGTCAGGCCACATCCTTCCCAGGAGACTCTGAGGTATCCCGAGCCAGCCACCGGGGCGGGCCCTCTGCCTGCAGGCCCTCCAGCCAACACCGAGTGTACTCTGAAGGTGTCTGGTCATCCTCTTACTGTCTTCTCTCCACCAGCTGCTCTCCAGCTGCTGACCTCACTCCAGGGAAGGTTCCAGAACCTCTTGAGCACATGGGCTCCTGTGTAAATTGTTCCAGGGCAGTGAGCTCTCATTAACCCTTTCTGTCCCTGACCCACTTCCAAATCAACAATAGAGTCATGATTTTAGTATTTGTAGCTTCACTTGCTTTAAAAACAAAAATGTGCTTTTTATTTTATTTTTTAGAACAACATGGGGTTTTAGAATTCCTTACTTAGATAAGCCTGTGTTGGAGCTGTGCCACTCATTCATTCTGTATTGTAAGTTTTTTACTGTCTATGAGGTGTTTCTTGCTATAAATAGAAAACAATAGAACCTATTACACAGGTTAGGAGAACTGGATAGATGTAAAGTGCACTCACTTAGTTCATAGCGTGTAGTAAGCGCTCAGTGAACGCTAGCTACTGCTGCTAGACATAGCCTGAGATAAAGACATATCCTTAAGGACAGCTCTTTTTTCTTAGATCAGCAAAGAGAAGGAAGGAATTATGGTAGCTACAAGGGCTGCAATCCAGCGGTCTGTAAGCATAGTCTTTTGGATGGAAAACATGATTAAATACCAGATGCCTTCCTGGGGTAAAGGGGCGAAATTCAGATTCCCCTCTATCTGTCAAGACCTCCGGAATGCACAGGGAGAGGTTCTCTCAAAGCTCCTCCAAAACATTCCAGGCACCGCAGGCCCAATCTCCACTGTCGCCAAAGGTCCTGTTTTGCCAGTTGGAGGCCAGAGCTGCTTTCCTGCCTCTTAGAGACCCTCCAAAAACAAGCAGCCTAGTTTTCCTGGGTACCATAGGGCATAGGGTACCTGGAGGAGTTCGGTCAGTTAGAAGGTACCTTTTCCGGGAGCAGAGTTACTGTGCAGCACCTCGTCTAAGTGAGAACTAATTATAAGTCCTGCCTGCAGCATGGCAGTAAGCTGCCCGCTCTTAGGGTGTGTGCCCTCCTTTTCCTCACCAAAGAAAAATGTTGCGATCATTACCCAGAGGCAGCGCACTAGTAGCCAGGCTGCATTTAAATAATTGCCTCCCCTTGTGCAGGGACACCTTAATCTCAGCCAGCCTCCCTACCCCCTCCAATTATGTTGTGGTTTAGGATCAGCCTCTGAGAGCAACCTCAGCTGCTGTGGCTGAGAGTTATGCTGTCTCTCCCAATTAGCATGCAGGGTGGATCCAGTGTTTCTACCTAGGTGAGGCTCTGCTCCAGGCTGGCTTCAGGGAGTGGCTGAAGGCCTAGTTCAGAGTAGCCCTTGTGTGACAGGCCAAGATGTTCCTTCTCATGAGGATAGTGATGAGGACAGCTGCTGTCTTGTCCAAGCCACCGTGGTGTCCCTAGGACTAAGCCCCACTTTGGGTATTTTTAGACCTCCTGGCGGCAGATTAATTTAGAAGCACTTGCAATGTGCCTTTCTGGGCTTGCTGCACAGCAGTGCTATGTTCCTGTCATCCCCTCTCTTCGCTGGCACTCTCAGAGGGTCAAGGAGGCCCTTCCGCTGCCTGACAAGGCAGGGTGTGCATGGAGCTTGCAGGGGCTACCGGGGGTGGTGGGGAGAGGCAGAGTGCTGGAGGAAGCTTCAGAACAGTCTCTCCTCCCCAGAGGGGCCATGGAAGAGCTTGGACTGCATGGCATACTCCTTGGTGACAGAGAAATAGCCTTTCTGTGTTTCTCCATGGTGTCGTCGTACAGCCCACTGGTATCTTCCATCAGGACCTTGGCTGGAGAGAAATACCTCCAAGCCATTGTTACGTGCATTGTTCTCAGTACTGTTTGGAGGTGGGAAGAGACCTGCATGGGGCCATGGAGCCTTCCAGGCAGGCTGGGGGGAGGTCTAACCCCACTGGAAAGAAGCTGCGTTGACAGCCTTGGAAGGTGACTGGGTATTAGGAGAGTTGGGAGGAGCAGGTCAGTTGGGGCTTATGTTGGCAGCATTCACAGGACGATTGTGGTCCAGGCTGGCCTCAAATTTATGATCCCCCTTCTTCAGCTTTCTGAATACTGGATATAGGTGTGGTTCACCACACCTGGCAAACCTGGGCCTTAAATTGAGAGAGGGAGGATCAGAATGAGGACCAGGATTGGAGAAAGATGAGTCTGGAGTGTCACTGGAGTGACACCCAGTAGAGTGTTAAAGGACAAGTTGCCTGAAGGACCTGAAGGCGTGGATATCATCCGCACATGAATGAGGCCGCACATGGATGAGGCGTGCTTAGAGCTCCTCCTCCTCTTCCTCCTCCTCCTCCTCCTCCTTCCTGGCTGTCAGCCCTGCCTATGACTTTTAGCATCTTAAACAAGCATGAGCTTATTCCCCTCCTAGAAAGGAGAGCTGCCCTGCAGGCTGCCGTGGGAAGGCACCTCCAAGATCCCCCTGTGGACGTTCTCCAGGGCAGGCCAGTCTGAGCAAGAGCGCACAGTAGACCGCAGTTGGGGGCAAAATCATTCTGCAGTTAAGAATCCAAGCTTATGAATGTGCGAGCTGGCCAGATTGCTCAGCTGATTAAAGCGCCTGCTTAGGCAGAGTACTGTCAGCCCCATCCCCGGGGCGTGCTGAAATGGAGATTGAGACTGGGCGTGGTGGCACACACTGTAATCCCAGTGCTTGGGAGGCTGAAAACAGGAGGATCACTGCAAGTCCTATTTGTTTAGGGAGACCCTGTAGACCCTTTTACTGAATACATTTTTTTAAAAGATTATGAATTCGAAGTGAGATATGAAGCAACCATGTATTTAGAGCATGGGAACTACTATAAAACATTTCTAAATACATCGCAAAATGAAGATTGATCATTTCGTTACCTCCAGACTTGCTTTGAGAATACCTTTTATCCCTGTGTCATTGGACTCCAGTCACCTCTTCAAGTGACAGTGGTTCTGTACTATTTTCTAAAGCAATAATTCAGTCATTCCTCTTGGAACAAGTAAGCAAAAGTTGGTTTTTCTTTTATCACTGATACTTTAGAAAACTGTCTCAGCTTTGTAACTCAGCACCAGCAAGGGCAATTACTTTTTAGGGTTGCTGTCAAATTTGGACAGGCTGCAGTTGTGAGGTTTTTGTTTTGTTCCTGTCTACTTAGGAGCGGTAAGATGTGGAAAACTTTTGAGCGGGGTACTTTCTGACTCCAACTCTGTTTCTCCTCGATCCCTGTGGCTGCTGATACTGAGCATGTCTATGACATTCCGGGACAGTCTCTGACCCCATACTCTTATGTCACCTCACAGTCAACAATAGGAGGACTCCTGGATGTCACTGGTGCCCATGGATGGTTACTGCCACATTCACTATGTGAGTGTGGCACCAGCTGCCAGCCCCTAATCCCAGATCACCGTGTCAACAGTTCATCTTCCCTCTGCACCCAGATGCCAGAAATGCACTGAGGATGAGTAGTTAGTTGGAATGCAAAGAGACAGTGGCCTTCCTTGAGTGGTTAAACTTATGCAGGGCCAGTCTGAACACATCGCTGGGCTCCCCTCTGAGGGCTTTGTGGGGGGTGGGGGAGCTGAGCAGGGGGAGCTGCCTGAAGCTCAAGCTGCCTTGGCTTCATGGTGAATCTGATTCCTCTCACCCTTCAAGCTGTCAGGCGCAGGAGCAGTCACCCAGAATACTCGCACACTTGTGTCCTGTAAGTGCTGGCATTTTGTCTGTAACCATTGAGGCACTGGAAGTGTTTCACACAGTTTCCTGGTTTCTTAAACCATGAGCCGAGCAGACATGAATGCAGCCTCAATGTCGCAAGCCCGTTGTATGAGTGTTCCCATCACTCTATGCTGTCAGGCCATGATTCATGCCGGACCCTGTGGGGTGTGACCATGTGTTGACCCTGATACGAAGTGTTCTCAGCGTATCTTCAGTTTTTATGCCTGCTTTCTATTTTGGTAAATTTATAAGCAGCCTTTCTAATACTGTTAGCTGTCATTTCTTGTTGCTATGAACAAGCTGTGGTCTGAGGAATAAAGAAAAAACAAGAGTCTTTTTTTTTTGGCCAGCAGACTCTTTGGGTGATGGGCAGGAAAATGTAGCGATAGTAATAACAGTGAGTGAGCTTGAGCATGGCCCAAGCGCTCACTCTGTGCCAGGTGTTCTAAGCATGTCACCCGTGTCCACTCCTACAGTTGCCACAGTAACCCATGAGGCCCTCCCTGCTGTTCACATCCCTCCCGTGGGAGAGGGGGCCAGAGTATCAGAAGTGAAGTAACTTGCCCATGGTGCCAGAGGCACAGGGCGAGGGCTGTTCCCCAGCGCCCACACTTCTGTAGCGAGGAGTCTTTCCTCTCCTAGAACCCTCAGAGGAAGTGCAAACAGACTGGATTTTTAAAAGAAGGAAATTGAGACTCAGAGAAGAGAAGTAGCCTGCATGAGGTCCCAGATTCAAAAAGAGCCCCCTTTTCGACTTTATTATGTTGTGACTCTCAGAAGTTCATCAGGCTATGGGGCCAGACTCGCAGCCATTGGTAATAAAGGATTCACACCATGAGAACAGGATTAGGGTCCCTACAAAACAATAACCTGGAAAGCCCGTGAGAAGCTAGAACTCTGGCGGGAGGTGGCGTCCGTGGCATTCGGCCCATGGTTCCCCCTACTCTTTCTTCACTTCCTGACCATTGGCTGAGCACTAGACGATTGCCCAAGGGCTGGGTGCATTTGTGACTCAGGCTGTGTGTACTGGAGAGGGGGATGGTCAGTGATCTGACTGACAGAATGACCTTGGCCACATGTTCTGAGCTCATAGGTATCTCACAAAAGTAAGACAGCTGCTCTGGGCTTTACTGCCCTGTGATCATTGTTTGTCGCTGACCAATTTCCCCAGCAACAGCCCATTCCCAGCAGGCCTTTGGGAGCCCCAGGCAATCATGAAACCCTCAGGAAGACACAGTTCTTAGGACTCGGAGCCCTGACTGTATGATTGCGGAGCTCCTACAGGGACGCCCTTCCCACACTCACCACCCTGCGCAGTCTTTTCAGAGTTTGTTCTGCTTTTCTCTTTCATCTTCCTTTTTTTCCTTCCTTCCTGACCCCTGCCACCTTCCTCCTCTTCCTTCCATCCCCTTCTTTGGTCTCTTCTCTCCCTCTCCCTCTCTCTCTCTTTCTCTCTCATCCCCTCACTTCAAACTACATTGAGCCTTTTGATGTTTCCAGCTCTCATTGCTTACTGTGCCAGTCTCAACACCAAATAAGCTTAAATTCACTAATAGGCACTTTTACACTGGCTGTGCACTGAACTCATCAAAACTTTCACACTGAATTTTCCAAAAAAAGAAAAAAAAATCTTTAAAGAATTATATAAAGTAATGCTTGTTTAGAAAAAGTTAAGGGCCAGCCAAATAGCTCAGCAGATTAAAGCAGGCTCAGGAGTCTGGGGTTCAATCCCTGGGCCTGCCATGCTGGCCCCACCCCAGGGGCACCTGAGATGCCAATTGAGACTGGGCATGGTGGCACGCACCTGTAATACCAGCTCTTGGGAGGCTGTAAATAGGGGGATCACTATGAGTCCAGTCTAGCAGTGAGACCCTGACCACCCTATAGAATCTTCCTTAAAATCCAAAAAAAGAGAAAAAGTTAGTGAATGACTAAGTGACTCCCCTTCCAGCCTTTCTTAAGGCTGAATACCTTTGCCCCGTGGCAGAAAACAGAAGGTCAAGGCAGGTGGTGATTTTACAACAGTGCTCCAGAGGGCTAGTGAGCTCCTTGGACTTCGAGCTTCAATCTGCATCTCCAGTCTTGTAGAACAAGGAAAATAGCTTAGAGTCGTAGTGTGGAGACCTTGACTACTTCATTAACAGTGGTCTTCTTGGACTACAGGCTGTGTTTCTTGATATATGGCCATGCCACCCTGAATGCACCCACTCTCGTCAGAACTGTATTTCTTACAAATTACTTGAATCCAAATTATATCATCCTCTTTTATAGTTTTTGCTTATTTATAATATTATTAAACAAATATGATGGTGTGAATTGGTATTAGATAATGTTGCTATGCTAATATATGAACTGTTTTGTGAATGGAAACATTAGGGGGCAGAATGTCTTTTGCCTTAAATGACGCATGCTGTAATATTGATACAGTGAGCCCATGCCTGTGACGTCTAAGCAGTTTAACCAAAAGGAGAACATAAATGTAATGAAATGTTAACAATCAGGAAACCTAGGTAAAGGGTTTGAAGTAGTCATTGTAGTTTTGTTTTGTTTCCCCATTTCCCTGTAAGTTTGAATAGTCTCAAAAGGAGAAGTTGGAGGAGGAGACAGTAAAATTCTCCCTTTGTTCTCTCCTCTCTGTCTCCCTGAAGGTAGAAGTCCCCAGAATGAAGTGCACTGAGTTACGCCATCTTTTGGCCTCCCGTCCTCTTAGTCCATACGTTTCCAGGCAAGCCCCAAACCACTAGTGGACTATTTTTACCAAGTGCAAGATCAGATTCTGTAAGACAGGCAAAACCTCACGCTAGCTCTGCTGACTGAAGTTTTCAGTTTGCTGGGAAAGGGGCCCAGTGGCATCGCCACACCCCCGGCGGTTATCAAATGGCTCAAACTGCAAGTGTTTCCTGTGAAGAGAGAGAAATGTGCGGGATGTATGACAGCACCTTGTACACAGAGGAGCAAGTGTGTCCTGCACAGGATACACGTGCACACGGACACACGGACACACGCACACACACACACACACACTTCTCAGGAAAGCACCTGAGTTGCCGTGCGGCCCATGCACGCTCTCCCAGTCTCCAGGACAGGTGCTGTTGGGTTTCATGTAGGGATCCCCCTTAACATTTTGATCTTTGGCCAGAAGCTGCCAGAGTCTCTCCTAGTTCACAGGCACCAATGCGCACATCAGAGTCCCTGTATTCCTTAGTCTCCAAGCGGTGCTGGGGAAGCCCTTGGCCATGCAGATGTGCCGTTGCACACATGCTCCTAGGAGTCCAACCGACTCGAGTCTCATCAGCATATGCAGCAGACAGCATATGTGGCCAGCGTTACTCCTGGAAATTCCTTAAATAGCCTGTCAAGTATACTGAGGAGACACCTTGAGCCGCGGCTGGCAGAGGGAGCTCAGATTCACACTCTCACCCCATGCTGTCCCGGGCCCTATGCCACTGAAATTCCTACTCCATTTCGGTCAGCAGAGCAGTACGGACTTGCGGTTGGCTAAGAACTCTGCAGCTAGGTTGCCTGGGTTGGAATCCTGGCCTCACTGCTTCTCTCTGTGCCTCTGGGTAGGCTCGTTGACTGTAGCATTTGATTTTTTCATCTATGAAATAAGAATCTTTCTTACCTCATAAGAGAGTAATATGAGTACAGAGAGTGTATGAGAGTTGGCAGTTAAAGAAGAAAACATTTGATTCTTCCCTCCTCTGGGGTAGAAAGCACGGGTGCACTGTGAGAAGGGGCTGCCTAGAAGAGCAGGTACTGCTTGGCTGGCTCATGTGAGGTTTTACTCTGGAAAGTGCTAAGTTCAGGAAGTGACCTTTGCCCTTCTCCCTGGGACTTCCTGTGGCTCTCTTCTTTGACCACTGAAGTGGGCTGAGCAAGTGCCAAAAGTCCACTAGCACTTTGGTAGAGAGCGTCAGAAGCTCACTGTGTGGTCTCTCTGTTTGATTCTATCTAAGGAAGGGTTCTGCGGCCTCTGCTCTTGAGTCAAAGACAGGAATGTGGAGGATGAGACATATCAGGAGTGATTCTGTCAGAGCCAGGAAAGTGAACTAGAGGTGCTTTATCAGGAGCAGATCCCCACCCTGCCCTCACAGCCAGATACCAACAGCTGAGGTACAGATTATGGCTGCTATTTACAACCAGTCCCCAGAGGAGCCCCAAACCCCCTGCCGATCCCTAGATGTCTTCTGGTGGCTGAATCAGGCATTTCCTCGCTGCCCTCACAAGTGGGCCTTGGCTGTGTGACCCATGTGTAAATGCGCTTCACCGTGGAAGCCCAAGCCTTGGGTTCAGGCCTCAGCACCTGTGAGCTGAGCCTTGCTGCCCCTCAGCCTCGCCAGCCAGTGGCTTTATCCTACCAGAGACTCCCAGGTGAGAACTGCTGCTCTCAGGCTTCCTAAGTGTTCCTCAGTGAGCCTGCCTCTGCCTGGCTCCATGTCTCAGATAGGAAGAGAAGAGCGCGACTGAGGTAGGGATGCCAGGCGAGATGAAAGTCCTCTGTCCTTGTCATCCAGGAGTGCTCACCTAGATCACAGCGCTCGGCTGTCGTGAATTTTACATAGTCATATGAAAAATACCATCTTTTGGGCCGGGTTTGGTGATGCACGCTATCCTGGCACTCTGGGCAGCTCAGAAAGGAAGATTGCCAAATTCAGGCCAAGCCAGGGCAGCATAATGAGTGAATAAGACCCTGTCTCAAAATTTTTAAGAAAGGATATATATGCATTCCTATAGGCATACATGCATACACACACACACACACACACACACACACACAATGGCTAAAATAATTGTACTGCTGATTTCTATTAGTTCATCGAAAGGAGCAGTACTTATATTGTTCGATCAATTTTGTAGGCCTGTATCTGATAATCTGAGCAACTACACTGAAGACAACAATGTGCAATTCAATAACCATTGTTAATTTTCTGTCAAAAAATTTTAAAAGGGCTGAGACCATAACTCAGTATGAAAGTCCTAGATTCAATCTCTAGAATTGCCAATAATAATAATAATAATAATAATGAAAAACAAAAAAAGTTACATCTTGGAAGATAAAGGAATGGTATAAGGAAGTACTCCCCAGATACTTACAGTGAACAGAGACAAAAAATCGTATGTCTGCTGTCGTCCAGGGCTGTAGAAACATGCATGGAAATACACAAACGTGCTGCTGGTGGTTATCGCCAAGGGGTGGAAACACATGCTGGCTTCCTCACACTGGTATTTGCCAGCTATTGTACCCTGAACATGTATTATGTGTAGATGCTTAATATCAGGAGTCCTGGGGGAGGAGAAGCGGGCTCTGGGTACTCAGAAGGATGATCAAGCAGAGGGGTGATCCCGGCAGCCAGACGCACTGGCGTTTTTCTTTTCTCTTCCTCTAACCGTGAGATCAGGGCTCCATGCTTTGCTGAGGAGGCAGTTGCTCCTATTTACACAGGTTTGTTGTTCATGCTAACTTTGTGGAGCAGCCGGAAAATTACGTGTTTATTTGCGAGTTTTTTTGTTTGTTTTTAATATCCTACTATAGCCAAAATGACTGTTCAAATCAGATTGATGGCCTCTATTTGTAACACCTGCACAACTGAAAGCATGGTTCTTTCCTTCTGTCCATTTCATGGCATAACAGTAACCGCAGGGACGAAAGAAGAGGTTTGTCTAGGAGGAGACAGGAACTCTGATCCCTGATATCTTTCATAGCAACAAGTGACCCAGGTGAGCGAGGGTGAGGTTGAATGTGTGAGTCTGGTTTTGGCAACTGACTCAGGGGCTACAAAACCTGCCCACTGCAGCAGTGGCCCCGGCTAGACAGAGACATCAATAAAGCATCCTCAGCTTCTCTCTCCCATGTTCCCTCTTGCTACTGGCAGAGATTGAAGATAATCCTGTCTACCCCCAGGACTGAAAAGAGCTCTCCTCTCACCCTATGCCCCAGTGGATTGAATAGATGGGTGCATAAGTGAAGTTAACCCAACTGCAAGAAGAGTTCAGGCGTCTTATCCATTTCATGAAAACCAATTGCGCACAAGCAGAGCAAAGGAAAGAAAATAAGAGGGGGAGGCATCTACAGGCCTCCTTTGTGGTGCCCTACCTTAAAAACCTCTCCTCATCTTTATCTTTATAGAGAACCAAGACTTTGAGCTCAACCCCCTCCCCACCCCCAGTTTGCTTCTTTTTTAAAAGCACAGGAGATGAAAAACCTATGGAGAGATGCATGAGGCCTGATTATACCCAATTACATTTGGCAAGCCCAGGACAAGAATTAATGGGACCAGATTATTCTTCTGTCTAGGATGCAGTATTGCCCAGCCTGACTATTTTAGCTCTTGCCATGTTGTAGATTGTCAAACAAATTAATAGCATGCTAATGGGTGCCTTTCAGGCTTCTCCTTTATATTAATGAGTTCCACTGCATCCGATAGCTGGTGATTTATAGCACTGGAACTTGCAGCCTGGCTATAAAGATTGTCTTTTGTCACTCTTTCTAGGGTGGAGCAGCCAGCCTAACAAGCTAAATGGTAGGGTTTTGTAATTGAATTCTAAAATGTGAAACGCCTAATGCGAGAACATTTTATTCCAATCCCGGCTTTGGGAGTTGAAAGGCCTTCCGTGTGTCTCCCACCACCCAAAGCTGAATGCAGTCTGATTGGGGTTTCCACAGCTTGAGAAGCAAGGGTGTGACATGGTTCTTAATGGAGGTGTTCATGCTGAGCCGGCATGGCACTTAGATTCATGGGGCCATAAAATAGCTCCTCTAAAAGCAAACAAGGTGTTTTTAGGAGCCATAAAAGAGACCCCTTCCATACTGGGAGGTGTTCCCCTGCTACACCTTCACCCTGCCAAGAACAAGAGGCAGAGAGCACTGTGACAGTGGGCCAGACTCTGTGTCACCTACTTTATTCTTGTCTTGCTGGTTCTTCTCCATGGCTGAGTGCTATCAAATGCATGATTCCCATTCTACAGACATCCAACTGGAACACAACGTGGTTCAGCAGCAGATCCCAGTGCTGAGGCTCAGAATGTGCCAGAAGCAAGATACCAGCGTGAGCACCTTCCGCCGCCTCCACGCCACCCGCATCTCCTCCTCTGATGGGCTGCTCCTGTCCGGTCCAAGGGTGCGCAGAGTGGAAGGTGCCGAAGAGCAAACTCCAAGAGCCCCAAACGTAGTGCTGTCTGTTTAAGCCCAGGGAACAAAAAAATCCAGTCAACAAATGCAAAGGTCCGTGAGCTCAGATGGCATTATGCAGGGTGCTGGTCTACAATGCCCATCCAGAGTGGTAGCATGGCAGGCCCTTGAGGGACTGATATGGGCTGGGCTGCCACCTCCAGGAGCCTGCCGGCTCTGGTGGCTTTGCAGACAACTATCTTTATTGTTTTTCATGAGGGCTATCCTGCCACGACGAATTCCCAAACACAGTCCCTCCAAACAAAGGAACCCGATACCCTTAGAGATCTTGGCTTGAACATCAGAGGACTGTCTTGCCTAAGTGATTTTTTTTTTTTTTCACATCAATTCAATCCATTTTCTGTGGTCCATGGCCACTATGTGTAGCTGAATCCCAGAAACGACCCACAGACAGCTTATTTTTCATAAGCAACAGTCTGGAAATTTAATTGATGTGCTATCCCTGCTTCCCTGTCGAAAGCCCAGCCCAATCCATCCTCTCTACCCCCTTTGACTTTGATTCTTTTAGCTCTTCCTATTTTACAATCACCAGCCATTCCAGAAAGACATCTGCTAAAAAGATTCATTCCCTGTAGTGGGAATTAAGTGCATATTTTAACTTCAGACAATTTTTCTTAATGTTTTGTACATTGTATGAAGCAGAGGATTAATACAGATATCCCTGAAAAGCTCCTATGAAAGCTGAAGCTGTATCTTCAAATCACTCAAACCATTCAAGGGCCGGAATTCGAAAGCAGGTTAGGAAGGACTAGGAATGAAATTTAGAACAGGGATCTTTATTAATTTAAACATCTGTGTGGGTCCAGTTGTACATAGGAAACACTACGCTCTTGATTTGGGCTTCCAAAGCCCAACAGTATTTTTTTTTTTTTCTTTTAAATCGAAGACTAGAAAGAAAAATGGCTTTTGTAAGTGATTCGTTTAAAAGAAGAGAAATGAGATCCCCTACCTCCAGTTTTCTTTTTATAATCTTCTGTGCTGTAAAGGTAGAAGTCGTGGCCTGATTTAATGCCGAGAGTATGCCGTCAGTGCCTGTGTCTGGCCCGGAGTTCGCGGTGAGTTTCAAGCACGCTGTTCGTAGCGTGTACAGGAGTGAGTGGCTGTAGCCAGTGGGCTCAGGTTTTGGTTCCGTTTCGTGGCCATTGTGTGTCATCGTGGGCAAAGCACCCAGCTGCTCTTCGAGTTTTAGTCTGTGCTGCCGTCACAGAATACTGAGACTCCGTAATTTATAAAAAGCAGAGATCTGTTTCTTGTAGGAGACTGAACGGTTCAAGGTCAAGGTGCCGGCGGGCAGGTCTGGCGTCCGCTGAGGGTGCTGAGCTCCGGAGGGGAGGAACACTGTGTCCTCACATGGCAGAAAGTGAGAAAGAAAGTGGTCTAACGCGGAGTGAAGCCTTAAGTGGGAAGACCTTAATCCCATTGCAAGGGACCCGCCCTAGTCACCCCACCTCTTCACACTGTCATGAAACAACATCTGAAGGTCACAGGAGGTGCATTCAGAGGCTAGCGCTGATTTGTCCCCTGAGAGATGAGGACTGTGGGAGATGTCGTTCCTTTTTTCCCAGCTTGAGAATTCTCTGGTGGAGTACATCTTCATTTCAGGGTGTTCTACTGTAAAGCACATTAGAAAAAGTACACCAAGGTTTAGCTGGCATCACTCAAGCTAACCATTGAGCATTGAGTAGGTGAAAAGACTGGAGAGGTGCATGCGGAAGGCCCGAAGGCTGTGTCAGAGAGGCTGGGGCCTTTCGGGAAGAGAAAGAACACTCAGTGAACACGGGCCGAATGCCAGCTAGGAGCTTAGAGTCGGAGACATCAAATGAGCATGCGCAAAAAGTGCTAAGACAAAATCCACCATCCTTGATGAAATGGCTTTAACAATTATTTTCCATGCTGGGCCTGGTGATGCACAAGTGTAATACCAGAACTCGGGAGTCTGAGGCAGGAAGAATATGGAGAGTCCAAGCCAGCCGGGTTATGTAGCAAGACCCTGTCTCAAAAAAAAATTGTTTTCTAGGTGGGGTATAGCTTAGGTGGTAGGGTTTGCCTAACACACAAGGCCCTGGGCTCAATCCCTAGCACTGCAAAATAAAGTAAAAGAATAAGAGAAATAAATATATTTCCTTTACATAACCAGACCTTTTTTTTTTCTTTTTTGAGACAAGGTCTTACTGTGCAGCTCAGGCTGGCTTTGAGCTCACTTTGTAGCCCAGGCTAGTCTTGCAACAATCCTGCCTCAGCCTCCCCTGGGCTGGGCTCACAGGCATGCACTACCACACCTGGCTAACCCTAACCTATTGAGAACTATCTTAAAATTCATGAGTAAAATCTGGTGGTGATTATATTTTGGTCTCTGAGCAGGTCACAGTTGTCCCGAAGTCTGTCCCAACTCCCTTTTTAATAAACGTTCTTGTCTTCATTTTGCTGTCCCTGAAACCTGGCTGTTTCCTCTGGAGGATGTTGGGCTCCATCCGCCTTCTCAGGGGGTGGCTGTTTATTTCTGCAGGGCCTGGATATGGGTCAGGATATCCCCTGTTGCCATCTCCACACCATTTCCTCCTATCTTCTCCTTTTTAAGGAAAAAAAAGTGGTTCCTTTGAGGTGTCTGGCACCTTAGATGATGTCACCTACTGTCCCCATATTTCAATAATGAGCAGGCCTTCACCTGCTGTTTTTCCCTTGTGTGGCCTCTGCCTCC
Organism: Ctenomys sociabilis; assembly: GCA_004027165.1. Classification (NCBI taxonomy): domain Eukaryota; kingdom Metazoa; phylum Chordata; class Mammalia; order Rodentia; family Ctenomyidae; genus Ctenomys; species Ctenomys sociabilis. The sequence continues at coordinate 47,280 of PVKA01000858.1, read as the reverse complement.
CTGCCTGTGCTCCTGCCATCACTCTGCCCTCCTGGGTGACACCAGCAGAGCTGTGCGGGGCTCTCTGGCCTCATAGCTCTGTGGGCTCCTTCATCTGGTGGCCTTATTCGGTGTCTGACCTCAGCCATTAGCTCGCCCATCATGTCATTCTCTGGCCTTATAGTCACTAGCCCCCTTGTGTCCAAGACAGGTTCACCCCTCCTCCCCTTCCTGTTTTTCCATCTTCTCTTGGCCCTGACACTCACGGGTGCTCCAGTCGGGCAGGAGGGACCTCTCACTGTCCAGGAGCTTCCTTATTCTGTTCTCTCCTCCCTCCTGCCTTGTGTGCCACTTGCCATTCCCCTGCCTTAGCCTTTCTGAATACTTGTAACCTTGTTTAGGCCCAACGCTGCCCTCTCCGTGCGAATGTGCAAGCTGACGTTACACACATGACTGGACTCGCTTGACGTGGATGGCCTGTTACGGACTGAGTATTGGTGTCCTTCCAAGGCGCATCTGTGAAGTACAATCCCAACCCCAATATGATGGTGTCAGGAAGTAAAGCCTCTGCCAAGTAATTAGGTTATGAGGCTACAGCCCCTTAGCAGTCAGTGCCCTCCTAAAAAATTCCCAAGAAGTCTCTGGTACAATTTCTGCCATGAGGGGCAGGGAGAACCCACCAAGCTGGCGTCTTGATCTCAGGCTTCCAGCGTCCAGAACATTGAAACGTGAACTCATGTTCTGTGGAGGCCATCCAGCCTGCGGTACTCTGTTATGGTGGTCTGGCCGAAGACATGGGGGCAGACCTCAAGCGAGCTTTCTGCTCTGCCTGATGAGTCCGTGTGTTACATAGTCAACTCTCCCTTAAAATGCTGACCTTGTTTTATGCATCACAGAGAAAATAGTAGCTTTCCATTACCAAGTGCAGTACTCCCTGCATCTATCTCCGTATTATCTGCCATCCCTCCAGTGGGTGACCTGTCCCTCTTCCTGTCTGTGGCCGGTCCCCTGCCTGCACGTTGGAGCCCTCTACCTCAGGCCTATGTCAGGTCTTTGCTCCTGTTGTCGCCCACTCTCTGTTGAATGACAGCAGCGAGCATGCCATTGCACAAAGTACCATCTTAAACTCTTCCTGCTCGGAACCATATCTGCCTGTGGTACTGTCCAGTTTGTATTCCAACTCTTGGAGAAACTCTTGGGAGGCATTGTCTTTAGTTAGCATCATCATTTTCTCGTTCCTTCTTTTCTTTTCTCTTTCTTTCTTTCTTTCTTTCTCTCTCTTTCTTTCTTCTTTCTTTCTTTCTTTCTTTCTTTCTTTCTTTCTTTCTTTCTTTCTTTCTTTCGTGTGTGTGTATTTTAAGGAAAGGTCTATAGGGTGTTCAGGGTCTCACTACCAGATCAGACTCATAGTGATTCTCCTATTTACAGCCTCCCAAGTGCTAGGATTACAGGCGCATGCCATCATGCCCAGTCTCATTTTCTGTCTCAGCACATCCCAGGAATGGGGCTGGCATGGCAGGCTCATTTCTTTTTTTTTTTTTTTTTTTCTTTTTTGTCTTTTTTTGAGACAGGGTCTCACTATACAGTTCAGGCTGGCCTTAAGCTCACTTTGTACCTCAGGCTGGTCTCGAACTCACAACAATCCTCCTGCCTCAGCCTCCCAAGTGCTGGGATTATAGGCATGCGCCACCACGCCCGGCTAGGCTCATTTCTTATTCTCTGTTGAAATCACCAGCAATCAAGATCCCATCTCTGCCAGTCCATACACTTCAATCTTGTGAAGGTACATGTCAAATATCTCTTATCTGAAATGTTCAGATCAGAAATATTGCAGAGTATAGTTTTTTCAGATTTTGGAATATCTGCATATAGATATTGAGATATCTTGAGCAATTCTTGTATGTTTATATACACATAGCCAAAAGATGATTTTATGCAGGATTTCTAGCATACCTGTATACGACCATGACCTGTCACGTGAGGCCTGGTATAGAATTTTACATTTGCAGTGCCATGTCAGTACCTAGAAAGTTTTGAATGTTGGCATATCTCAGGTTTCAGGTTCTCAGATTTGGAATGCTCAACCTGTATCAAGTTCTGCATTGTCAGACTCTCCAAGCTCTTCATTATACTAGATCTCTCAAAAGTATTTTTTCACCTTTTTACATTTATTTTGGCCTAATTTCGAACATATGGAAATTAGAGGAATAAAACAAAAGATTTCCCATGAACCCTTTGCCCACATCCCCAGCTTGGGGATTGGTTTATGTTTGCCTTGATCCTGCTTGGGTCTCTCGCTGCGCACGTGTGCGCGTGCGTGTGTGCGTGCGCATGCGTGTGTGTGTGCGCGTGCGTGTATGTCTGCACCTGGAACTTGCTTTCTGCCTTCTGACATTCTCTCAGCAGCATCGGTGCTTGAAGCTATCTCAGAGATACCTTCATCCTTCCCCAGTGACTTTTCCCTTTCGGTACCTTTCACACATCTTTCATTTTTACTAGAATCGGGGCCAGACCCTAGGTGATGGCTTTTGGTTCTGAGACTCACACTGCCCCTCCAGCCTGGGCCTGGGCCCTCTGCTCCCAGCTATCTTCCTCCCTCACTGTGTCTCCATCTAATGCCACAGGCCTAGAGCTGTGCTCCTGGCCTCCCCTTCCCTGCCTCTCTCCCACTGCTCCCCTTGTTAGGAAATGTGCATTTTGACTGTGCTATACCACTCCACCCTTTCCCACTCACACCTAACGCATTAGGCAGTCTAGCAACTCTGCCTCCACAAGGCGAGATATTCCCGCCGCTGCCCTTCCAATGTGAGCTACTGTCCTCTTTCCTGTGCTGTGTTCATGACCTCCTCACCTGTCTTCCTGCCTCTGCTCTTCCTCCCTGGAAACTTGAGCCAGTTTTCAGAAATACAATTTTTTTTTTTTTCCTTTGAGATAGGGTCTTCCTATGAAGTTCAAGCAGCCTTAAGCTTATTTTGTAGCCCAGGCTGGCCTGAAACTTAAGGTGATCCTCCTGCCTCAGCCTCCCATGTGCTGGGATTGCACATGTGCACCACCACACCTGGCCTAAGAAATGCAAAATTTTTTGTTTGCTTTATTTTGTTGTTTTTAGTACAGGGTCTACAGGGCCTCACTATATAGATTGGACTTGTAGTGAGCCTCCTGTGTTCAGCCTCTCAAGAGCTGGGATTACAGGTGTGCACCACCACGCCCAGTCACAATCACTGTCTCAGGGCACCATGGGGGTGGGGCCAGCATGCCAGGGATTGAACCCCAGCCACTGTGTCTGCCTAAGCAGGTGCTTTAATCTGCTGTGCTATTTGGCCAGCACTAGAAATGCAAGTTTTAACCATGCCACTGCTCCAATCAGAGTCCTCCTGTCGTACTTGACCTGTGATCGAGCCCTTTGTGGTCCAGGCCCTGTCTTCTCTGTGACTACAGTGGTGCCTCAGATCACAAACTTAATTCCTCCTATGATTTTGGTCTTGAACTGAATCCATTTCTCCACAAGGGTCAGTGTCGCCTGGTGTGGAGCTCTCCAGCAGAAGTGTACTTTGGCTGAATGCTTCTACAATTGGCCAACCCCACTGGTCCAAACAGAAGCATGAGTGAAGCTAGGGGGTCGCTGTACTGGCTCTGGAGGCTGTGAGCAGGCTCTTCATGTGACCCACACATCCCCGTCGTAGCAGACCTCACTCCATGTCGTCTCTGCTGTCCTCCCACCTCCCCTGACCTCTGGAGAGGCTTCCTCAGCTTTGTAGTCCTTTGCTGTTCTCCTTCCTTGCTCATTTTTCTTCCCACTCACAAGTTTATTATCTATTACTCCCCAATGCAGAACAAGCCCCTCGAGGTGGGATTTTCTCTGTTTCACACCTTGTGCCCAGTCACATCCATGGTTCTCACATGTGCGTTGACTAGATAGCCCAGTGGGCAAAGGAAAAGTGAACGTGACTAACTGGTTCCCGAGAAGAGGAGAGCCCAGGGCCCAGGCTGCACTGTCATCCTCGTAGACCATAACTGAAAGAACTGCCAAGGACTGGCCATCCTCAGCTTAGGCCCAGCACCTTCCCAACTTGCCAAGAAGGAACGATCATCTTTATGCCACGGGGCAGGTATAGTGTTGCAGCTGTGTTCAGAGTTTTCAAGTGAGTCCTCACTAAATTATTCCCAGTCCTCTCGAGAACACTGCTGCTTTTCCTTCCTTCATTACTGGGGAAGGTGGTTACAGGAGGAAGAGAAGGAATGCAGTAGTCTCGGATCTAGTGGCCTGGGGCCAGGGCTGTGATGGAATGAAAAAAAAAAAAAACACTTGATTTAAGGTCTGTTTAGATTTGGTCCTCCCCTCCTTAGTTCTGTAGATCTAGAAAATATATTGGCTAGGGCTCAGACTTGGCAAATGAGTATATATGGCCTAGGCTTTAGGTATATAAATCATATGAGATCAGATTCCCCAAGGGTTCATTTAAACGGTACCTTTGTGTTTGTGTAAGCCATCATTAAAAACCTCTAAAAATAAAAATTAAAAAACTACAAATTGGGATATGCCTCTTTGAATTATTTTTCCTAACTCAAAGCAGCCCCTTTATATTAAATAATAACAATGAAAATGATTTTGAAAAAGAAGTAAGCTCAGTATCAGCTGGAGGAGCAGTTTCAGTCTCTGTTCCCACGCCGAGAATGCTTGCCATCTCTGTGTCCCTCTGTGAGTTTGGAGAGCAGAATGATCCCGTGGCAGCTCAGGCCTCCCTCCACCGGCCCTACTTCCAGGCTTGGAACACAGCTGCAGACCCCTCCTCCCCGTGGGAGAGGCTGGCTGGGGTGCAAAGCCAGTCCCCTTAGAATGAAGACATCAAAGCTGATTCTGATCCAATTAGAAAAAGACACTATTGTCCTCTAATTCCCAGCATTCCCAGGCTGCGAGGAGCGCTTAGCCAGTTTCCTTGGGGATCACCACATGGCATTGGCTGTAGTCTGAGGCTCATTGCAGTGCGCACGAGTGACAGACCCCAGTCTCTCAGCACACTACCAGGGAAACCTGGCTGATGAAGTTCCTTCAGGATTCGTACAGTGGCTGGAAATACTATTTTTCCTCAGTTGGTCTTAAATGAGCGTTGGTCTCTTGTGTCTTAGAAAGAAGAATGCAAGCACTTTATTGGGGAAAAAATTTATAACTATTTCCACTTATAGCACTTTAGAGAATGAACATGGGAAATAGCTTAAGCTGGTAATTTTAGCTGTTAGTCCTGGCTGTGGAATTCCCAGAGACACCCGTCTGTGTTCAAGTCAATTATTCCGTCCTCCCCAGCACACACTTCTTTTGTTCTATGGTGTTCCCATTTCTCATTAAAGCCACCTGCCCTTCATGATGTGCAGATGATTTTTATATTGGACATCTATGGCTCATGAGCATCTTAAAATACCTGCTGTCTTCAACTGCTATCACGTGTTACAGAGATGGACCATGATTTTAAAGTTTAAAAAGTGTTTTCTTGGGGCTACTTGGATCAGCATGGACCCTTTCCTATCAAGTCAAGAAGGATTTAGATCCCTAGTTCCACCAATTTTTTTTTTTTTAAAAGCCATTAAAAAGGAATTAGATGGGGCCCTGGCGGAAGACACGCTGGGTCCCTCTGCTCCCTACACCTGGTGTAAGCACGAATGCCAGCTGCCATCTTGGAAATGGAAACTGTTCATGGCATTGAGTAAATGAGGCTAGCAGTGTTGAGGGTGAATCTAAGCCCATTTGAGAACCGTGGGCCCTATTCCTCTATACCTTCATCATCCCATGATTTTTTTTTTGTCTTTTTGAGACAGGGTCTTGCTATGCAGCTCATGCTGGCCTTAAGCTCACTTTGTAGCTCAGGCTGGTCTCGAACTCACAACAATCCTCCTGCCTCAGCCTCCCGAGTGCTGGGATTATAGACATGCGCCACCACGCCTGGCCCAATCCCATGATTTATATTTCATCTCCTCATTTTGTCCACATCTAAAGACCACCTGATAATATTCTTTTTCCTCTTTTTTTTTTTTTTTGAATACAGGGTCTCATTACACAGATCAGACTTGTAGTGATCCTCCTGTTTTCAGCATCCCAAGTGCTGGGATTACAGGCATGTGCCACTACACCCAGTTTTCACCTGATCACATTCTTTCCTGCAATTCCCTTTAACTTGATTTTTAAAGTTCAGCCTTAACCTCAATCACTGTATCCATAAAACTGGATTTAGTGGGCTAGTTATTTTCTCAGTACTAATCTCCCCAAAATTAAATGTTACCCTGGGTACCACTAGATTTTCATACAGTACATGTAGAGTGATTGTTCCTTTAGTGGCTTAGCATAAATGCCATTTTCCTTCAGTAATAATTTAGAAATAAGTTTAGGAGCAACAGAAAGTCTGTAATACATATATAGACTCTAAACCCTATTCTGTTTTCAGAGGTGCAGAAAGTAGAAGTATGAATAAGCGCTTTATATCGCTGTACAAAAGTGAGGGACTTGCAGAACCATCTTGGAATATAAAGAGAAACACCACTGAAGATAGAACTGAAATTAAAATTAGGATTACTAGTGTGCCCACACCATGTAGCATGTTTCATTTGCAGAGAGCGTGAACAATAGGAAAGAAAAAATAAGTTTTACTAAGTCCAACCAATCTCTCTAGCCCCTGAACTGCTTTGGAAGTTGTGGTTGGATCCCTTTGTCTCTCTGTTCAAATAGTCTGCCTGTGATGCCACACTGTGGCCCAGACGTCTATATGGCGCCCCCTTTTCCTGCAGCCTCAAGGACTGAGCTGAGCCTCCCCCAGGTGATTGCTATCCCAGATGGTCCTTGCTTAATGACCAAGTCAGGCTCCTACAGTTAGGTCTCTAAGTGAGCGGATCCCTAAGTGAGGAAGTGTGTGCTTTGTGATCAGAACAAAGAAATGGACAGAGGAAGCTCCAACCTTAAGGACGTTGCTTTTATTTGCATGACTCTCATGTGTAGTGCTAGAAGAGAAAAACGTATAACAGAAGAGAAAATTGCGGTACTATGTATAATACAATCAACAGAAATTACAGTACTGCATAAATAAGGTATACTGTACCAAAAAAAGACAAGAGCTATAAACAAGATGTTCAAAAGTGTACCCAAAAGAGATGAGTCATAAGTCCAAGGAGTGCATCATAAATTCAAACAGGCAGGCCATTCGACAAGGAATATCTCCAATGTAGTCCTGTGTCCCATCTTTAGGACTCTGTTAAACTTGGTTTTCCTCTTTCAAAGAATGTCTTTACTGATTTTTGTCTGATAACATTCAGTCACTGTAAAAAATGAAAGTACCATAGATAGAATAATATCCTATGGTCCTAGTGTTGCCAGAGATATACCCAAACTTTAGTAGTAGTTGTCTTTCCTATCTTTTAAATTATTTGATGGGACTGGGGAGATAGCTCAGCAGCATAAGTGCCTGCCTAAAAAGCTCACGGTCCTGACTTCAATCCCTAGAACAGAAAAAAAAAAAAAAAAAAAAAAAAAAAAACAGTAAATTATTTGGTACCGATGATGATTGTGGTGAGGGACAAGAAGATAGCTTGGTAGTCCAAGCGCCTACCTGACAAGCACCAGGACCTGGGTTTGATCCCCAATATGGCATTGCCATGCTGGCCCTGGAACCCTGACCCTGATCTGCAGGCCACCAAAACTGGGTGTGGTGGTGCATATCTCTAATCCCCGCACTGGGGAGACTCAGACAGGAGGACCACTAGGAGTCTGCGCTTCATAGCAAGACCCTGTACCAGTAAATAAATAAAGACTAAAATAAATGAATAAAAAATGATTGTGGTAAGACAACAAAAAATTTAGCATCTCAACCAGTTCTAAGGGTACAGTGCAGTAGTGTTACCATTGCTGTGAAACATCTTCTAGAACTTCATCTTGCTGATCCAAAACTCTGAACCCATTAAGGATTGCTCCCCTTTTATCCTGCGACCAGCTGCAGGGACTGCCATTCTGCTCTCTGTATGATTTCTGGTGGTTCATATAAGTGGAATCGCTGAATAGATGAAGTAAAGTAATTTACTTTATCTAGCATAGTATCTTCAAGGTCCACCCATGCGGCAGCCAGTAACAGGATGTCCTTTTAGAGCCGAGTCTTGTGATACTGCGTTATACCACAGTTTATTTACCCATCCTTGCATGGCTGGGCATCTGGGTCACTTCTGCCTCTTGCCTGTTGGGAATAGTCCTACCATGAACATGGGTGTACAGTAGTACTTCGATGGTTTCCTGCTTGTAGTTCTTTTGGACCTGTACCCAGAAGTAGGATTGCTGGGTCATCGAGGGGTTCTGTTTTGAACATTTTAAGGGCCTCAGTACCACTTTCCTTAGCAGTTACATCATTTTGTGTTCCCTCTAAAGCACATGAGTGTTCTAATTTTTTTTTTATCAACAATTGCTTTTTCCTCTTTTTCATAGTAGCTATCCTCATGGGTATGCTGTGCTACTTCATTGTGTGTCCTTCCTGCCTTTCTACAGATCATCTTCAGGTTATGATGGGGTTGCAGCCTGATAAATCCATTTGCATCCCAATGAATCCATTGTAAGTTGAAATATCTGAGTCAAGAAGTACGTTGAGTGCACCCACCCTACTGCCCAGCTTGGCTCAGCAGGCTGTGTGCTGTTCCCAGCGCAGTTGGTTGGTCGGCTGGGAGCTGTGCCTTGATGCTTCTGCCCAGGATCAGGTGGGAACACGGACCACACACCACAAGCTCAGAAGGGATCGAACTTGAACACTTACAGCATAGGTTCTGTGAATTTGCATTATCGTAAGTTCCAGAACTGTAAGACAGCCCCTTATTGAGGGCCACCTGAGGGGGAACTAAAGAACTAAGAGCCCATCCTAGTTCTTCATTTGGACCTTGACTGAGCATAGGAACTAGACTGACCCAAGACAGATGAATGGGACCAACATATGGAAGTTTTATTTTTACATCTACCTGGAGACTCTTTATAAAGATACTGACAGAAGGGAAAGAAACTCCCAATCTACTAGATATTTGGTATGAGTTCGTGTTCTATAAAGCTGAAGAATAAACTTTAGGAACAGTGGAGGAGGTTAAGAGCAGAGGAAAAGAAAGCTATCTGCGAAAGACAGAAGAGGTCTGGAATGGGTTGCCAAGGACCCTGCCTTTTCTAGAAATTTTTATAGAGCAAATCCACAAGGAGAGGTGGGTCCAAGGTAGGAAACACAGGAACTCCCAGGGTGGGCATGAGGTGGGCCAAAACTGTGGTTAACCAATAAGATTACAAGCATAATTACTCAGGTAAAATTGATTACATTGGGATCAAATGGGGAAGCAAGTCACATAGCAAGCATGCATAAATACAGAACAGGGACCTTTTCTGTAGGGGGTTGGGTTAGTGACTCTTCTTGCTTTCTCAGGGTGATAGAGACCTATTGAGAATATCAATCCAGGCCAGGTGTTTATTCTTAGGGAGAGGTATGAGGGTGCATTTGTATCCTCTTTTGTCATGAGGTCTAGCACACAGCAGTGCCTGTCTCTCCATTTGCAAGGTATCTTGTTTTCTACACTGGCTCCTTCGAGGTCCTAAGCCTGTCTGACTGCCTATAATAGCTCTATCCAACTGAGTTGCCTACAACAGTATGGCCAAAGCAGAAACTTTGATTCCTTTTGAACAAAGCATGATAAATTTATGAGGAAATAGCAAGACTCTGGGACCTAAGCTAGGGGCAGTAGATTCTATGGAAGGTAATTAGGAGGTATATGGAGGGATAGAAGCCAGTAGAAGATGCGGGTTATTTCAGAAAGTCTGTTTCTATGAATAACAAAATGGCATCAACTCCCTGTCACTAGGTTTGTAAAGATGATCTTCTCTTAATACAAAGAAAGGCATCTTTCTCACTGGCATCTTTGGGGCTTGCGATGGGTGAGGAAGGGCTGCTCTACTAACCCTTTCCACAACTGCTCAAGTGCCTTCTGCATGGAATAATCAATATGGCAAGTCATATGGCTTGGGGGTAGGGTCATCATCTCTCAGGCCTCCCTTGTTCAGGTCCTGGGGCCTCACACTGCAGGCTCATCCTCAGGACTCACTCTTGGCCTTCCTGCAAGGACTGTGTTCTGAGCTCTTTGAATTCCAGGAGAGTCATTTAGATGGGAAGAAAAAGTGAAGATCAAAGGAATCTTAAATTATGGCCTGAGCAGCATTGTTTGGTTGGATCTTGAGAATGCCCTGAGTTTCCTGGTGGTCCTACAGTCAAGCTTGGAAAGATTCCAGCTCTGTCCCTTACAAGTTATGGAGCTTTAAGAAGCAGACAGGGTGCTTCCTGCCCTCTGTCTCTTATAATTGCACTAACAGGGCTCCATTTTATAACAGTGGGTTGCAGCTTAAAGACCTAAAAGACTCATGAACTATTTAAGGAGTTCTTAGGGGAACCCAAAGACAAAAGAAACAGAAACAGGGAAAACAGAGGAATGTGAAGACCTTGGCATCTGTAGTAGAGAAAATGTAACTATAAACTACTGGCTTTATGAGGCAAATTATTTTGCCTTTCTGAGTCACATTTTCTTCCTTGGGAATGAGATATTAGCATGACATTTTTGTTGTCTTGAGATTAAATAAAACAATGTAGGCCAAGCATTTAGAATGCACCCAGCACAGAGTAGCATTAGCATAAGCCGTAGCTGTTGCAACTTAATGGACCATGGGTGTAGTGAACACCGGAAGTTAACTGCGAAGTAGTGGGTGAGTGTGCACCTTCCTTTTCCTAAGCAAAGGCCAAGACTGAGTAGGAACTCTGATGTGAAGGGACACCAGGTAAGCTGATGCAGCATTCAGATTTTTGAGAATCAGCAACCTTGTCCACCTGTACATACAAGAGCTATATTAGGCTCACTCTTGACACCTTCCTCAGAACTTGACTGATCCAAAGTCTATGCCATTGACCCACTTTGTTCAGGGGCAGAGCTTATTTTCTAAGCAGTGCCGATGCTAGAGTTGGAAAAACAGATTTCCCTTTAGCAAATGTGAACTCAGAGAAAGTGGCCGTCTCACTGGTCTCCATTTGAAGGCACAGATAGGGGTGGGAGTATGTGATTAATAACCACAGAGGGACAGTGAAGGTCACCGCTGATGCTATGACCAGATGCAGGCGTACCTAGCAAGAGCTTGCACTTCATGGCAAGGCAGAAGTGGAGCATGTCCACATAGATTCTGTGGCAGCCCCTCCACCTTCTTTGTGCACCTGGGGAGTGGCTTCTGCAGCAATGGAGAAGCCTGGATTGAAGGGGCGTGGCCTTGGAAATGTGGCAGAGGGTCTTTGTCATCTCTCTTTGTCATTTTCCTGTGAGCTCCCCAGCCACCCCCTCCCTCTGGGTTGGAAGCATGACTATGAAGACTAATGAGGCGGCAGAAGAGTGACACAACAGTGGGCTTTCTCTGTCCTGTTATAGTTTTTTCAGACTTGATCCAAAGTGCTCAGAAAATGAGCAAGGGGAACATGGCTTGTAGGGTCCCCACCTACTGGAAATTTTGATTATTTATTGCTTTGAGGGCTGTTCTAGAGAATGTCTTCACCTGTGCTTTGTTTTCTTTGTTTACGCAGTGAGGCACTTTCAGATGATTAAGTAGAAACTGGCGGAGAGCAGGTCAGATGAGTAGACAGACAGATGGATAAGTGTGTGACTCTACAGGAACAGCCAAGTGGAAATGAGAGGCCCTGCATAGCTGTGCAGGTGTGCATTGTAAAATGCTTTCAATTTACTGTTTGTTTGAAATTGTTAATGCTTAAATATTACAGGAAACCTGGTAAAATATTTGGTTGTAAACTTATGGAAAATAGCAGGAGAAAATTTATGTGGATTTGTGGGCCTATGAACCAACTCCACCCCATTGTTTCTCCACTCTGTTCAAGCTCTGTTGTGTCCCTGGATTGTGCATTGTGCTTGGCGCCCCTCTGGGCAGTGTGTTTTAGGTGATGTGGAGGCACTAGGCAGCAAAGCATTTGTCTGCAGAACACACATCCTTCCAGTGTTCGAGAGGGTGGAGGATGGAAAAGTGATAGCAAGACGTCCATAAATGGGGAGAGGGCGAGCTGCATCTGTAGAAGGCTAGGAAAGCAAGGAGGGACAGCAGGTGTGACTGAGGGAGGAGAAGAGGGCTTGTGTGTATGTGTGTGTTAGGGGGGTGCAGAGACAGACAGGGAGCCAGGCGCAGGAGGTAGCTGGAGAGGCTCACACGATGGGTCCTCTGGTGTCCCTCTGATTGTAACAGACCACCCCTGGGCAGATGTCCGCATCCTGCTGAACATGGCGTGCAGTGGAAGGGGGTTCCTTGAGCCTAAGAATCATGTGGGAGCCCGCACTTATGCAGAGAAGCTGTGTGTGCTGTACAGAAAGCTATCTTCAGAAGTATGAAGAAGTGACTCTTTGGGGCCTCTAGGTTCAATGGATCATTTATATTTACAGAATTTCCCCACTTCCATCCAAGAGTAGATCCATTCTATTAATATAAATATTATAGTATCATGTTAATTTAAGTATTATTTAAATTACCATATAGTAAAACTTATTTTGGGGGCTATATATAGTTCTGTGAGTCTTTACACATGTATACATTTCTGTAACCATTGCCACCATAATCGGGTGACAAAATAGGGCCTTCACCCCCAAAAGCTCCTTCCTGCTATCCTTTGTCGCCACCCCTTTGCAACAACCCATCATGATAGCTTCATCTTTTGAGACTACCATACAAATGAAATTGTGCAGAGTGTAAGCTTTGGACCCAGGCCTTCACTCAGCATAATGTCATCAGCCTCCAGGAAGACATGCTTGGAATCATAGTAAAATTTAGGGGATCTTAGAACACTTCTATAAATGTGCAGTATTAATCTCTTCTGTCCCACCAAGAAACTCTGCAGTGGCGCTGTGTCATAGAGCTGAATTTATCTGGACAGTGCGCCAACAGGTTGACCTCTGCCGTATGGGACAAAGACAGGGGCTGCGCATTGGATTTAGTCCATTCCAGGTACCAATGTAAGCTTCAGTGGGCAATTTTGAGCTTAGTAAAAGTAGCGGAGGGATTGTAGAAGGGAAGAGGGTCTGGTTTCCCTTTGAGATGCAGTCCAGCCCCAGACAGAGAGAGGCAGAGAGCTCTTGGAAGGGAGTGGAATGACTGAGCCTGACACTTCGTGCGTGTTTGACAGGACCAAAGGGCAGGGTGATACGTCTCTGTGCTTCTGGCATTGCCCTTTACCTGGCATCCCTGCGACAGCACGCATCGTCTGCTTTTGTAGACGTCAAACCTATTGTCTTGTTACTGTGCCTGTCCATTTCTGCACCCTTGTGATTAAAAGGCCTGCAAGATAATTAAGGGGGGCGGGGAGAAGGGCCACCCTGTTTTTCCATTGGCAGGGATACACCGCTGCGTCCCTCCTTTACCAGGCGATGAAAGCACTCACCAGGCCCTGCCGTATAATGATGAATCCCCAGAGACCCCAGATAGTGATCGATAGCACAGGCACAATGAGCTGCGCAGCCCCGCCAGATCACCAGCCAGCCTCGGGGAAACCTCCCCTCCCCCACTGTCCACTCCGACAACAAATGCCCCCTCCCCAGCCAGCCCCTCCGTGGGGTTTCCTTTTGATTGGCAGAGGCCCTGTTATTTCCGTCCAGACTGCCTGACAGCCCCTCCGCCTGGTCTAATTATGCTAGGTCTATTCTCAGGCCGCAGCGACCCCAGGAAGGCTTTATCAGATTGTCCAGCTGACCGTGACCAGATCTCCAGCACCTGCCTCACTCGCAGATTGAAGATGGAAAGTGTTTCTCTGCAGCGGAGCTGGTGTCTGATTGACTAGCCCAGGGCTTGCGCTGAGGACCGCTGGTCTAGCGTCAGTGATGAAAAATGGAGTCTGCCTCTCCACTCGGCCTCATTATCGCCGCTCCAGGTCCACACAGTGTCAAGTGGGGTGTGCGCAGACACAGAGCCTGCTGCCATTGTTCAGGGTCCCCGGGACGCTTTTGCTGCCACTGTCGTGTGCCTGGGGTCCCGTCCCCCTCACCATTTTTATCATCCTCTGTTTTCTCCATCTTTCTCATTAGTTACCCATCTCCTGCTTCCAGTTCAGCCTTTTCTAGTTCTCCTTGAATGTGCCTCTCTCTTCGATTGTGACCCCTTGTACCTTTCCTCCCATGTCTGTTTCCATGAAAGTGAATCAATAATTACTCTTTGGGGTTGGCTTGTTCGTCGTTAGAGTTCTGAATAGACTCTGGTGTCACCTACCTTTTCCAGGAATCTGGGAGTGACTCTTGGTCCCACAAAGCATTCCTCAGAGGCAGCTCAGGTATTAGGGCTGACCCCACTGGTCACTGTGGCAAATTATCCATTTTGATAGGAACGTTAAATCATCGAGGCAAATTATCCAGTTTGATAGGAGCATTAAATCTTCGAGGTGCTTTAGGTCATCCTTTGGCTCACGTGCTAATCGACTGCTAGTGGCCTGAGAGGTGAAGTGTTGTACAATAGTGGAGCCGTTTCTGCTATCCTGGATGATGGTATTTCGCCTATGGTCCCGTGGAAGCCCAGCGTCCCTGGTCCAAGCCTGCTTCTCCTGGCTGAGGAATCAGTGTAGCGCCTCGCTGTTCAGTGTGGTCCTGGACAACCGCAGCACTGGCAGTAGCTTGAGACTTGATAGACCCGTGGGCTCTTGGGCTCCATCATAGTCTGCCTGCCTCAGAGTCTATGTTTAGATAGCACCCCTGGAATTCAAGTGTGGGGTACAGCTTGAGAGGCTCTGCTTTTGAGTCAGAGAGGACAAGGACTTAGCAGCTTGACACAAAGCTGACTGCTGAGGTGTTCTCTCCTCCTGACTTCAGAGGAGACCTGGTTGGGAGACCAGAACACCAGTTCAGAGTGTGTCTGATGAGGAACCAGATGTGGACCCACAGAAGTAAGTCTCCTGCAGCTGCTTCCCCTTACCTCAGGCAGTGTTTCCTGTGGGACGTCCACATGCAAAAGATAGCGTCTTCACAGCTCAGGCAAGATGGTTATACAACCGGCTTTTCTTGGTGCATTGAGGGGAAAGTTTTGTGCTAGTAGTTTTCTGGACAGTGCTTCCTGCCTATATGTTGTATACAGCTACTGTGAATATGACAATACGCCCTGTGTTGATTATTGTTACTCTTCTACTAGCCTGTTTTGGAATTGTTCTATTGTTATTTTCTCCTTTTTCTGTTCTTTTTTAAAAAAAGATATTGTCTTTAGGGCCAGCCAGATAGCTCAGTGGGTTAAAAATGCCTGTTTAGGCAGATGCAGGGACCAAAGTTTGATCCCCATCATGCCTGTCGTGCTGTGGTGTCTCCACGGCCCCACCCCCAGGGTGTGCTGAGGCAGGGATTAAGACCAGGGGTGGTGGCATACGCCTGTAATCCCAGCGCTGGGAGCAGCACTATAAGTCCAGTCTGTGTGGTGAGACCCTATAGTAAATATATAAAAATAAATAAATAAAGATAATGTCTTTAAGGGCCAGCTTGTGGTGCTGTGTCTTCGAGGCTATCTGGCATTTAATTACAATTTGCTCTGAATTATTCCTTCTTGCCTTTGGTTCAGTTTGGAACTTTGAAATAGATGTAAGGGATTTTTTTTTCTCAGTATGTATTTTTTATAGTTGCTAAATGGACTCATGATGCTTCTTAATCAAAAGAACCTCTTAAATGTTTTTCACATCCTCGCTTTCATTTCCCTCCTCCCTCCCCCAAAAAAGTTTATAATATGTCCAACATAAAACATGCATTATGAAAGCCACATGAAAATCATCTATAATCTTGGTGCTTGAAGATTGTGTCTTCAAGATGTTGATACCCAGCTGGATTTTCTTTATTGAAAACATGGCTTCAGGGAGCTGGGGAAATAGCTCAGCACTAAAGTGGCTGCCTGGCAAGTACAAGGTCCCTAGCTCGATTCCCTAATACTGAAAAATTAAAACAAAAAAGGCTTTATTTTACAGACTGTTTTGTATGTAACCTGTTCATTTAATGTATCTTTTAAAGTCCGTAAATATAGCTGTTGCGATTATTCATGTGACTACCTTGTGAAGTATTTGATTATATGAGATGTTCTGAAGTCCTGTGGTCTGAATGTGCCCCGGTCCCCAAAATTGATATGTTAAGACCTAATTACGATGTGATGGTATTTCGGAAGTAGTAATCTTAGGCACCTAATCACCACTGTGATGGAATTAGGGGCTTTGGAGGTGATTAGGCCATAAGGGTGGAGCCCCCACTAGTGGAATTAGTGTCTTTAAAGAGGCCTCAGGGAGCTGCCTTACCTCTTCAGCATGCGAGGTCAGAGCGCCCACAAACCAGAGAACAGGCCTTCTGCAACAGCCACCAACCCCGCCCCTATCTCAGGCTTCTCAACCTCAAGAGCAGCCAATGCATTTCTGTTGTTAATAAGCCAACCAGGTTACACGATCTGTGATAGCAGCACCAAACCAACTAAGATGCCTTTGGTGTGATCGAGATACACTGCGATTGTTTAAATTTTAAAAATTGATTATGGTCTGGCATCAAGTATGAAAAGGTCCTTTAAACATGTCTCCAAATACAGCTTCTCTCGCAGCAATGGAGCACCCATCTCTGACAAAGCAAAACCAAAAAGGGGGATATAAATGAAGGACCATTTTGTAGTAAAAAAAAGAAAAAAAGTATATATGTATATACAGAATAGTTAGGATAGATATACAGCCACTTTCTCTTAGTTCAATGAGAAGAAAGATTTGTACAGTAGTGTTTAGACTAGAGGTCACGTCTGCGTCTTGTATTGTGAATAACTACTATGAAAGACAACAATATGCAATGTATTATTATAACTGTCCCACTAATCCATTTTGAAACTGTCTCATTGGTATTTCTTTCTCATTAAAATTAATTAAAAAATTTTAAAAATTGATTATGGTAAGAGACACAATGTACATAATCCCATAGAAAGGACTACTCCTCACTTTGAACACACTCTTCCTGTAATCTTTAATCACTTTCTGCAGTAGTTCTGGAAGCCCTCTTCCGTGTCTTTCAGAGGTAGAATAAAAGCGTTGACCAAACTTCCGGTCAGAAGGGTGCCTAAACCTGACGCGGCTGAGCGTCATTCAGGGCTAAGGCAGACTCACAAGCCTTGCGGGGCGGCTTCACCCCCTCACTCACTGAATCTGGCACTGGGTAACTTCTCGCTCTTCTCCAAAGTCAAAGTGACCCATGCAACATGATTGTTTCAAAATTGATTCAAGACACAGAAGCAACCACAATTAAGGAAAAGAGAAGGCTTCCAGAACTGCCTCAGAACGTGGCAAGAACAATAGAATGAGTGTTTTGCAGAGAGAAAAGTATTTTAAGAGAGATTAATGGCAAATTGTCTTTTACTGTAATAGATTTTTTTTTTTTTTTTTTTTTTTTTTTTTTTGGCAGAACCAGGGATTGAACTCAGGCCCTTGCGCTTGCCAGGGAAGTGCTTATTCCATCGAGCCATCTCTCCGGCCCCTGTAATAGATTTTTAGAAAATATCCACTGTAGTTTTTTTATTACATCATATATAGTTCATTCATTCCATTATCACCTACTATTGGCTATTACGGTTTATGGGTTTGGTTTCTTTTCTACTTTATCAGCATTGCTGTGCACTTCATTCCATTATCAAAATCTTTGCACACATCAAATTGATTTACTTGGGGTAACTTTTTGATTACATAGTTTAAAAATATAACAGAAACAGTGCATCAAGAGGCAGAAGGCAAAACTTGGTTGCATCCCGTGGTGGAGCTTTGTGTCTGTCCCTGAGAACTGCAGAGAAATGAACTGCCCAAAGACTGGACCTCCCTCAATGAGCAGCTTCCTTGTAGCAAAAGGCTTTTAGGACTCATTACGGTTTCCTGAAGAAAACAAGACTTCAGTTCTGCCCCTCACTGGTTCACCGAGCAGGAGATTGCAAAGGGCTGTGGCAGAATTTCAAGGTGTGGTTGGCGAGGCATTAGGAATAGTTATGGGATTATCTCCACAAAAGGTCCCCTGGGTAGTACCCAGATTCGTAAGTGGATGGGGAGTGTGAATTGGTAGGTCCACATTGGGCAGACCCTAGGTTTCAGTAGGAGGCTTGGGTGAAGGCAGCTGTGCCAGCCAGGGAACCTGAGGTGACTTCTTGCCAGCACAGAGGTGGGAGCCAGGACCCCAGAATGCTGTAGCCTCAACATCAGGGGTGATGTGGGTTTTGAGAGGAATCAGGATCCACCTGTCTGAATACGAACACCCTGGAGAGTTTTGACCAAACTTCCGGTCAGAAGGGTGCCTAAGCCTGTGCCTTTCCTGGACCTTTGTGAAGGACAGAAAGAGAAAGAACTCCCAGGGCAGGCGTTGGTGCTCCAAGGACACTGGGCCCTGCAGGCTTCAGATAAGGGCATTCCAAGTGGGGACAGTGAGCACCAGTGATTTGTCCCCTTTGAACCAGGCAAGCCCTGGAGATAAGTGGCAGGGCCACACCCTGGAACCCGGGGCGGTCTCTGTCTTAGCCCCAGGCTCACCCTGCACCCTTTGTGATGCTGTGGAGGGTGACAGAAGAGCCCACACACGCTGGAGTTCCCTCCCAGGTCTCTCTTCCTCCCTGTGTGTGACCTCAGGCTAATTTTCAGTTTCCTTGTGAGTCATTGTTCTCCCTTGTACAGTGAGCACCACAATGCCTGCTCTATGGGATTCTCATTAGGGTTAAATTAATTTTTTTTTTTTTTTTTTTTTTCAGAACCGGGGATCGAACTCAGGCCCTTGTGCTTGCCAGGGAAGCGCTCATTCCACTGAGCCATCTCCACAGCCCCATCAAATTAATTTATTTATGAAAAACATTTGGGGTAGTGACTGGTAACAGAAGCATTTTACATGTTAGCTAGTAGCTTCTGGGGCTTATAGCTCAGACCTTGAGCCTTTCTTTTTGGTTTTCTCGAGACAGGGTCTTGCTGTGTGGCCTAAGGTGGCCTCAATCTTTCAATGATGCTTCTGACACAGGGATTACGGGCATGTACCACCTTGCCCAGCTTAGGCCTTGAATCTTAGCATCTGTTTTCTTTTCGAGAGCAGGATCTCTTCCTACTTGGTTGAAGCCCCACTCTGCATAGAGCAGAGTAAGGCTTTATGGATATTTGCTGGACGTATAAGGCAGGAAGCCCGGCTATGATCCCAAGATGATCTGGGCCCATGCCCTGGCCTTGCTCCTGCATCTGTCTGTGGACCATTCATGTCTCTGACCTCGTTTCTTCATCTGCAAAGTGAAATGAAATATTCTATGTCTTGAGGGGCTCTAGTGAGAATCAGAGAATGCATCGCAAAGCACGGAGCATTGGCGAGCTTCCAGGAAGGGGCAGGGCTGGTACCGACAAGGAGAACCACGCCTGGGCTAGGCTCGTTCTGCTGCAAAAGCCAGATGCTTTCTTATACTTGTTTAGGTTTCATTTTGCAGTAAGATGATGGTTTCTGGTTTCTGTTTAGCTTTCCCTGGTGGCTGTTCACATGCTGGGGAAAAAGCAGGACACCTGTGCTCACACGCTGGGCCACCGGGCTGCATCTTGGCACTTTTCCTGAGACACTGGACGTTCCACCACCCCCGGGGGCTAATCACAGTCTCAGGACCGTTGCACCTCTATGGCGGCTGGGGTGACCTGGCATCTCCCCAGCTGGCTTGAGGGAAGCCTGACATGGGGTCTCCCAAGTGTCTCTGAGTTGGCATGCCTTCTGCGACTCGGAAATGCCAGCACACAGCTGTGTGTGGAGAATGACTTTGCTTTTCACAAAGGTGCCTATAATATGTGCACTCCTGTGGGGCACTGGGTGTTTCAAGAACCCTGGTGAGCCAGTAGCCACGTAACTGACATGGTCAGGAGGCCCCACAGGGTGCTGCATGAGGTGAGGGAAGGGCACCATGTTGTCCTTTGTGCACGTGCAGGGCTGGTGGCACTCAGCTCTTTTTCCAGCACATCATAACAGAGGCCAGCACATTGACTGTCTTCGTCAGTGGGTTGGAGCTGATGACTATTTATCAGAGGACGGGTGTCAACCAGTCCCCATAGTGATTCTCAGAATACTTGTTATATAATAGGGTGCCCCAGGGCAAAGCTCCGGGGTCAAATATGTTTGGGAGAAGTATTACAGTATTTTTCCTTTTTGGCTCTGTGTGTGTATGTGTGTGTGTGTGTGTGTGTGTGTACATATACACACACATATTTAGTATAGGGTCTCACTACACAGATCAGACTTGTAATGATTCTCCTGTTTTCGGCCTCCCAAGTGCTGGGATTACAGGTGCGTGCCACCACGCCCAGTCTCAATTGCCATCTCAGTGCACCCCAGCCTGGCAAGCTGGGAATCGAACCCCAGCCCGTGCTTCTGCCTAAGCAGGCGCTTTAATCCGCTGAGCTAATCTGGAGAGTCCTCTCCTTATTGGCATTTTGTAACATTTGCATGTTCCAGGCTCTGAGAAGTCCTACAGTAAAGAAATAAACCTCACATTGTTTAACTCAGTAGTGTCCAAATCATTCGCCATGAGCACCGGTTTGCAGTAATAAGGATGACACTCCTTCGTCTCTTGGTTTACTTCTTTTTTGCAAAAGAGCTACGTTCTCTACTCCCATTAGTATCTCTAGGAGCTAGGGAAAGCATGGAAAAGATACTACAATCTCCTGAAAGTTTACAAACAAATATGTGAATATTAGGGAGGGAGAATCTTTTTTGTTGTGGTTGTTTTGGGAAAAAAAAAAAAAAAGCAGAAGATAGAATTAAAAGCAAAGTTTTTAGGTTTGATCACCAAGTGATCAGAGTGCTCCCAGCAATCCACTGCCCTCTTGCAATGCCAGGGCCCTGACGAGCTAATAGCTGGCTTCTGTTGGGGCAAGAACTGTGCTTGAATCACAAGTAAATTTCAGGCTTTCAAAGGTGTGAGGCCCTGCGCTGAGGAGGGTGGACTCGATCCTTTGAATGTGCTGAGCAGGTGGACTCAATCCTTTGAACGTGCTGTCCTCAGCCAAGGAGACATGTCCTGAGCTGGCTCCTCCCAGGGTTGTCATGGACTCAAGTTTGGTGAGCAGACTGAAAACCCCAGGGTAATGGGTTAATCCTGAAAAATACCTTCCAGCACCGGTACAGTACTTTGTCTATGGAGACAGCACTCATCCACCAAAGTGCCTCACCTATGTAATTGCTTTGACAAGATGTACAGGAGAATGCACGCATTTGCTCGGCGCTGTGTGTGCAGCTCAGATGCAATCCAGACCCCCCACCAGCCTCGTCGCTCAGCCGCTCAGACTGTTCTGCTAAGGGCTGGAGATGCAGACCCGCAGGGAGGGGCTCCCCAGGCACTAAGGTCCACGAGGTCACTTCTGAAACTTCTACACCAGCCCACCAAGGAATGACGGACCCACTGTGAGCTCTTGTTTATTATTGTAGGACCCCAGTGATACATCCCCCATCCTTCTCTTCTGTGACTGGTCAAGCTAATATGATCTGACATCCTAGCATTCTAGATTTGTCAAGTATTGTAACCCTAAGCGGTACTAATATTGAAAACCATACTTGAAATTTATGTAATCCAGATGTGCAATAGTAAAGCAGAGATGAGATGGCAGGCTTGGGGGAGGCTTGGGGCAGTCAGGGGAGTGTGTGTGTGTGTGTGTGTGTGTGTGTGCGCGCGCGTGTGTATGAATCCTCTCTCTGTGTATTTTTTCCATATGGTATATATAGTCAAGTAGGATTTTATGCATTAATATCATTCCTTAAGCACAGTAACCAGATTATAAAGTATAACTTCAAGAAGTACCAGCATTGGTTTTATTTGCAGCCCAGAATGACTGATTAAGTTTTGGGAAAAAAAGAAAAGCAATCTATTTTAATTGCTTTTTAAAACTTGCAAATTGGACAGGCCCCTTCAACAGCGTGCTCTTTGGAATTCTGGTCACACTGAGTCAGGGCTTCCGACATGGGCCTCAAATGCTGCTTTTTTTTTTTTCCTCTTTGAACATGACATTTTTTCGAGTTGGGTGACATTCAGAAGCCTCCCCTGAGAAACAGGCTTTGATCACTGAGTTGCTACTTCAGAACCTCCCATATGTGACCCCCAAGTGCCATATCTAGTTTTTGAGACGATAGGGTTGTAGATGACTTAAGTAAAGAAAGGTCTGAAATTCAACATTGACCTTGCTCAGAGGGTGGGGCAGTGGCACCGCTGTGTCACCTCTAGGACTGCCGCCTGCCTGGCAGTAGCTTATTCTACCTATAGGATGTCAGGGCCATGTCTGGCTTACCTGGAAGGGACAGCACAAGTGCCCTCACAGCGAGTCCTGAGTTGCATGTTTCCTTGACATGAAAGGACAGCACATGAGTGATTAGCCCGTGCATGCTGTGTATAGTTAACTACTGCCCTTAACTAGAGCTAGTGGGAAGCTGGTCATAGCAGCTAGAAAAAGCAGAAGAATCCCAAAAGAGAAAGACAAAATTGAGATCCGCATAAATGGAAGCCATAGTTGAAGGTGGTGCCTTATCTGTGGCTGATGGTAGGCAGGAAATCAAGGACTGGGTTGCTGTTTTATGTTCTGTTAGTCTAAGCTAGAGGGACCTGTGGCCCAGGACGCACGCACAGTTTGTGGTATGCTGTTTCCCCACTGTCTGTCTCTGGAGAACACGCTCTTGCCACAGCAGAATTGTGGCTTCTTTGCTAGGACAGGAAAGGTGTTTCTCAGCTTTCCCTTGGCCATAGTTTACAGCCTGAAGCCCAAGAGGCTGAAGATGTTGCCTGTAACCCAGCCTGGGCCTGAAGTCCACAGCCGTTTTCTGAGTCAGGTCTTGAATGAGGAATGCTGTCATGGATCCAAGCCAAGTAGATTCCAAACAATGGAATCTGATTTTTCCTGTTGGGTTGGAGTCAGGGGAGCCAGTGTGGTATGATTGGGCCCCCACAAGGTTTACCTCATAGATGTCCAAGATGCAGGGCTCTGAAGGAACGGATCTCGTGCAGGCTTTGCCAGCCTGGGGCCCAGGTGAGTCATGACCACCTGGGACACATCCCTGGCCTCCATAGGCTGGGAGGGGCCCCTGGGCAAGAGTAGGACAGTCAAGGCTGTGGGTCCAGTTTTCCATAAGCATCATAATCTCCCTGTTACCAGGAGTGACTGGCCCCGTGGAGGAGGAGCCTGCCAGAAGTGGAAAAGCAGGAAACGTGGCCAAGGATTTTCAAGGCATATTTGCATAATCTCCTGCCAGGAGGAGTCTGATGCTGATCCATATATCAAATAGGATCCCAGGACTGACATGGGGTCCTGCAGATCCACTGGCCTGATCTTTTACCTCCCAACCAGAACATGGAGAGACTTGCCCAGACCCCCCAAAGCCACCCTTCCCACATTGTTCTCCTGCTATCTCTGCTTCCACTCTCCTCCTCCTCCTTTTGGTAAGGTTATCCAGCTGAGATGCGCTTTGTAAAATATGTATAACCCATTCCAGTCTTAATGCAGGAATGCATACGTTCACACCAGAAGAACAGTAACCAGAAATGAGCCGGTTAATTGGACTTCCATGTAATTCATAAAGGGCAGAAGGAGAGTCCAGCTAAGAGGCACTGGAGTCCCTGGATGGGAGTACGGCCTAGGGAGGAGCACTCTAATATGGGTGCTCATTAGCCCAGGTTTGAATGCTGGCTCCATGGCTTACAGCTTGCTGTAAGGTGGAGGAGAAATACCCTCTAATAAATTAGCCTGAGAAAGCAAGTGCATAACATGTAGAAACTGTTAGTGTAATTATCATCACATCCTCTGCCCATAGCAACAGCCTGACATGGGTGACACCCTAGGAGCAACAGAGGGGGTGATGGCTTCCTTCCTCTTTTTTTTT
The DNA here is from genome assembly GCA_004027165.1 of Ctenomys sociabilis. Classification (NCBI taxonomy): domain Eukaryota; kingdom Metazoa; phylum Chordata; class Mammalia; order Rodentia; family Ctenomyidae; genus Ctenomys; species Ctenomys sociabilis. The sequence goes on along the minus strand of PVKA01000858.1, from coordinate 23,397 downwards.
TTTTTTTAAGGTACTGGGGATCAAACTCAGGACCTTGTACTTGCCAGGCAGGCACTTATGCCGCTGAGCTACATCCCTGGCCAGGCTTCTTCTGTTCTAGTGGGCTATCTCAGTGCTAGTGCAGAAGGGGATGTAAGTTCTTTGGAACTTTGACCTCCATGCCGGACCATCTGGCCACCATCAGACCTCCTCCCACAGCCTGTGGGGATGGTCCCGTTTTCTCTGTCTCTGACATCACCCATACAGCCTGGGGGATGGGAGTGGAGGTCACAAGCAGGGTATGGAGAAGTCAGTAAGAGGAAGGGCGAGTGCCCAGGGATGCGATCCTCTGGAGCCAAATGCAGGCTTCTGCAGAGTGGAGAGACCAGCAGGGCAGCTAACGCCCCCCCTCCCCATGTCCCCTGCCTGCTTGCTCCCCAAAGACATGAGCCTGGAGCTTGGAGTCTGGAGTCCGCCGCCCTTGCCCGTCTGAGAGTCCCCAGGCTTTCCCAAGGCAGCTTCACAGCTCCTCTTTGCTTCTCTTTTCAGATTGCAGGAGGGCTTATTCCAAACAAAACAACCAGAGCAAACTCCGGGTGTTCACTTGGCTCATTTCCTGAACCAGGGAAACAGGGAGCTGAGCCCTCTGACAGAAGTCAGGCCAAGATTTTTCTGACCCCCTTCCGTTCCTGAGACCCAGGAATAGTACCAATAGTAAACATAATGAAAGCTGAAAGTCATGGAATGTTTAGCAAGTGACACCACGATGTAGGCACGCTGTGTATGAAGTACTTCTCCTAAGAGCCCCATCTAAAGGCAAGCTGTTGTCCTTGCTGCCCTTTTACAGAGTCTAAGGCACAGGCTGGGTGAGTAACGTGCTAAAGCTCACACAGCTAGTAATGACCAGGTGAGCGTGAGGACCCAGACAGTCTGGAATCAGAGGCTGCACATTTAACAGCCCTGTCTCTTGGGATAATTGTAAAAGAATAAGCCACTTACGTGTGACAACATGGCATAGCACTATGCATGCGCCTTACTCCAATGTCAACTTCATAATTTTTCTATTGTACTCTAGTTATGTGAGCTGCAAAAATGTGAGGGAAACTGGGCAACAGGCACACAGAACATTTGTTTGTTTGTTTGAGACAGCATCTCACTATGTAGTTCAGGCCTTGAACTCACTATGTAGCCCAGACTGGTCTCATATTTGTAGGGATCCTCCTGCCTCAGCCTCTCAAGTGCTAGGGTGACAGGCGTGCACCACCCTAACTTGCCACACAGAACATTTTTTATACTGTTGGTTTTTTGGCAGTTTTCCGTGTACCTGTAAGTATTTCAAAATAAAATGTCCAAACAGAAACACTGTGAGGAACAGTGTAATGGATGATCAGATGACACCAGGCACTTGTAAAGCGCCTCAGCCATTATTTTATTCGCTTCCCACTGGGAACCTCAGGAAATGTGGATGCTATTATTAACTTTCAGTTACAGATGAGGAAACTGAGGTTTGGCACAGTTTGTACAGTGGATGATATCAAGAGGAAGCAGCAAAGCTAGTGGGTAGTACACATCTCCTTGTCTTACTACAACTATCAAATAGACAAAAGCACCTGGTCCGTGGGCACTCCCTGAGTACTGATGTCCTTCTGTGTGTGCTCAGGAAACACTGAGCCCTGCTGGGGACTGCGAAGTCTTGCCCTAGCCGATCAGAGCTCTGCTGAAGCGTGGCTCAGAGGATGGCGGGGCACAAGGTCAAGTGCAACGTGGTACCACTTGGTGGAGGAAGGGCGACTTCCACGGAGCCGAAGGGGGGTTGTGGGGGCAATCAGGCATCCATTCTCGGTAAGGGCACCCTGTAGGTGATTCTACCGAAGATACGTGAATGTCACTGTGTACTTATGCAAACTAAGGTGACTAGGAGGGTGCTGGGGGTATAATTTTTTATATGGAGGGGCATTGTTTTGTATACGTGGCCCATTGTCAACAAAAAAGTTGTCATGCAGCACAGGACTGTATTTAGGGCTTTAACCCAGAGGAAGTGCTCGCAGCGTCCAGAGCTCCTTCCCTGGATGGTTGGACCCACGCCAGCCACCTTCCTGGAGCTGAAGGGCACAGTGGGGGCTTAGCAGAGGAAATACTATCAATCACCGCACTGGATGGCATCAGCGATTATCATCTTTATTTCCATCAAAGGTGTCTTGTGACAGGGTATCGTCAAGTTCAATTTACTCAGAATCAGAACACAGCAAGGACTTATTTTCTATTTTTGCCCTGGGCTGAGCCTGTCTTGAATAATTCAGCGTTCATTTACTTCCAAACACTAAGTTGTCTTTTTTTTTTTTTCCCACCCCCCTATACTGCTTAATTCAGGGTCATGTGGTTTCTTATTCCACTCTTTGTCTTGATCAAACCAGCCTTCCTCCCCTCTATCCTCATCCCACTCTCTGGTTGCCAGCATGCAGCCTTCTGTGTCCTACAGGCAGCGTCAGCGGCCCAAAGTCTGGAGACGAGGCTCAGCACAGGGTCTGCACACAAAGGCCTATGGACGTCTTTTGACTCAATGCAAAGGCTGCTTAAAACATGCAGTGTTTTTAAATCAAATGTACACTGTAAATGACACATTGCCACTAACCTCCCTCAGAACACTCCCGCACTTCAGACACGCTTATCCCATCATTCTTACCACTTCCCAAAGCAAGTCTGTGTATCCTCTTTTGTGAGTGTCTGTCCTAGGAATGCTGCTGCCCAGTGCCACCCAACAGATAGGCAGGCTCACGGAGACCTGACGGCTGCCCTTGAGCACCTCATTCACCAGGCCTGGCACTGTGGAACTTCTGACTCTTCCCCTAAAGCCAAAATGACCATGAAAGATGAATGTTTTGAATCCATTCAGGACATGACATGAATCTACTCAGACCCTGACAGAGCAACTAAAGACATCAATAGGACTTCTGGAACTATTAAAGAAAGAGGCAAGAACGATGGCATAAGTATGGTTGGAGGGTAGGGGTGCATATTGAAGGTGACTGTGGCAATAGATCTTTTTTCATGTATTTAGTACAAGGTCTATAGGGCCTTATTACACAGATCAGACTCGTAGTGATCCTCCTGTTTTCAGACTCCCAAGCTGGGATTACAGGTGAGTGCTATCATACCCAGTCTCAATTGATGTCTCAGCACACCCCAGGGGCAGGGCTGACACAGCAGGCCAGGGATTGGACCCAGTCCCTGAACCTGCCTCAGAAGGTGCTTTAGTCCACTGAGCTCTCTGGCTAGCCCTATATTTTTTATCGCAATAAATTTTTAAATGTTCACCTTATGTTTCAGCAACACCTTGTACTCTTGATTTCACAGTCCAGAACCTTCTCCTGCTGTTGCTTAAGTCTGGGGTGAGTTCTGTACTTAGTGCCAGTTAGCGAAAGCCGAGGAGCATTTTGCCACCCTGCTTGGGCGGGTGCTCTCCAGTTTGCCATCAGCTGCCCCAACCCTTAAATTTCACTCACTCACCTTGTACATCTGGCCCCACAAGGATGTGCCCTTCACCCCAGATGCTGATGAAGGAAAAAGGTCTCCAGAGGTTCGGACGGCAGGTGCTCCAGGTGCCACAGATGGCCCTGGAACTCTGCTCCCCGCTCTTGTGGTGGTGGCACCATAGCGGCAGAGAGCTCCTTGGGGCCCACCCCTGTCTTATGCTAGGACCTCTTGGTTGGGAATCTGAGAGTCCAGCGAACTCTCAGCTCAGCCCTTAAATGCCAACTGCAGTAGGATTCCTGGAAAACTCTCGGGGGTGGAGGGTGACAGGCAGATGCCGACCCAGAGAGCTGTGGGTCTGTGCATCCATCCCAGGGGGAGGAGCTGGTTGAGAGCATATCGGGGTGATGTGGTCCATGAGCCAAGTCACCAAGTGGGACACCGGAAGACCGAAGTCTCAGTACGACTTTGCCACTTGTTGCATGGCTACTCCACTCTTCGGAGTCTCCATTTGTTCATTCATTTATTTCGTGTGTGAAACGGGGATCACCTCATGTACTATGCCTAACAGCAGGGCGAATAAGAGGGCGGGGTCACACCCTACGAAAGCGTGCTGTGAACCGCAACGCAACACGCTGTATGGAACCACAGCTGTGCCGCGGAAGAACACACAGCCTCTGACGTTTGGTTTTGAGTCCATACGAGGCAGCAAGCCGCAGCCCAGGGCCCAAGTCTTCCCCACCAGAAGGAATGTTTCATATTTTGAGAGGATTGAAGAAACAGTCCAAAGGCAAGCAGTATCTCAGGGTCCAAGGAACTTGGGTGACATTCTGTCTGGGCTCTGAATACAGCTGCACCCACTCATTTATATACTGTCTGTGCCTGCTTGCAAGCTAGCCCGGCAAAGTTGGGTCACTGTGACAGGAACAGTGTGGCCTACAAAACATAAAACGTTTACTGTATGCCAACTAACAGGAAAGCCTGGGGAAGCCCCGCAGTCGACTGTGGGGGACGGTGACCCAGGGCCTGGCCTTGCCCTAATTTCAGACTCAGGTGCTATCGCAAGTGGACGGCCTGAGGAACATTTTCAGATCTCAAAACTGTATACCACTGTTCCACAGCCCTCAGCAAATCTGTCCTTCACAACAAAGCCAGGAATTCTCCCATTTTCATCCCCACCCCTGTGTGTTGGGCTCCAGCTAGGGGCACTTCCTGGTGAAAACCGTAGCACTTTTTGTAAAACCAATCTCCCTTTCAGCATTAACCACAAAAAGAGAAGAGGGTGTTCCTGTCACACTGGGCATCTCTCCAGCAGGTTAACCACTGAACGGGCCTGGCCTTCAGAGCCCAATCACCACTGCCAGATGCGCAGAGGATAGCTGCCGCTGTGACCAGGAGGACAGAGTGAAACACCAAGAGGTCCTAACCTCTGGTATCGCAGAATGCGACCTCATTTAGAAATAGGGTTGTCAAGGTTAGGGTAGTTGTAGCAGGCGGACAGGTCCTAAGAGCTAAACTGAATACAGAGTCAGAGACAAGCAGAGAGAGCAGTATATGGCAGTGGAGGCAGAGATCGGAGTGATGAAACTGCAAGCCCAGGATTGCATCTCCCAGTAGCTATCTGAAGCCACAGGAAAGCTCTTGCCCTGGATCTCAGAGAAATCGGCCCCCATGATTGCTTGGTTAGAGCTCTAGCCTCCAGCGGTGGAAGAGAACGAATGTCTGTTGTTTAAAGCTGGTCTGTGCATCTGTTCCGCAGCCCTAAGGAGCTCCACCGCAGCTGAGGTGCAGCATTCTCAATGCATTTCTGAGCACTGGGCATTACTGCTGTTCTACAAGTGAGATCCCAGAGGAATGGCAAGTCCCAGGGACCTGCCTGAGGTTGCGCTGGTGGCAGAGCAAGGATTCAACCCCGGGCCTCCGGCTCCTCATTGCTGTGATGCATTGTCCAGGGAACAGCATCCTTTCTCTGGTCCTGAGCATTGCCCAGAAGGACGTGACTGGGTCTTGGAAGGTTGTCACTTTTTTCTTCAGGTTTGTCATTCTAATTCTCGGAGGAGAGCGTTGCTTCACTGTGGTCATCTGATCCCACTTGCTTCAGTTTCTCAAATGTGGAGGGAGAAAACCATTTGATAAAGACACGGAGGGACAAGTTTTGCATATTATCTGTGTGTTACTTACAATAGAAATCAGGAGATGAATGATCTCTTGGTACCTTAGCCACTTGCCTTGCATGTGAAGGAGGCGTCTGAGAGATCCTTAGGGAGACTCTCCAGATTAAACTCCAGCGAGGAAGGTAATTTATTAAGAGAAGTCTCTAGTGGCTGTGGAGAGCAGTTGAAGCTGGAAAGTGGGCATGTGTGTGAGGGCAGGACGGAGCCAGAGTGCTTAAAGCAGTCAAGCTACCTCAGTCTTGAGAAAAGCATCCTGCCTGGACTATTGCAGTCTTTAGTTGCTAGGCAACCTTGTGTCTCGTGGATACTAACTTTGCAAAAGTATAAATAAAGGTCCCTACTGTTGCTGCCAGGTCTTCTGGCCATGAGATAAGACAGCTCCACCTGACCTAGCTTTCATCTTCCGTCTTTCCTCATTTCTGCCACTGTCTCTCCCCAGGGTACGCCAAGAGGTCAAGTGCCTGCACATGGCCTCCTGGGAAGCCCAAGAACAGTGCTATTTCCTTCTCAGGTAGCACCTGGTGGGCAAGCTCTCTTGTACAAACATGAAATCTGTGACGAACACAAAAGCTGTGCTACATTTCTCCCCACTAGGGTGACTTTTGTGAAACACACAGCTCACCCATTATAAAGAAGCAGGTTGCAAGTCAAACCCTGCCATTGGAAGTGTAGGATTTTTTGAGGTTGCCTTTTTTACATTATGAGTATTTCTAAACACCTAGATAAGTGTAAGTAGCTGTCTGAAGGATTCCAGCTGGCTACCTGCTAGACTCTCTGGCTGTCACGGGCTTGTCCCCGTTCACCTACTGCTTCGCTATTGTTGCTGAGGTATTTGAAAGTTTGTCTCACATCTCATGCCATGTTTCCCTGCGTGCTGCAGTATTGAATCTTTCAAAAATGTCCCTATCAGGCTGGGTGACAGAGCTCAGTGATAGAGCACTTGCCTAGCATGTGCCAGGCTCTGGGCTCTGTCCCCAACACTGCAGAAAGAGAAGAAAAAAGCTGGTATCTATCATTTTCACACTCCAGGGTGTGAAGGCGGTTCTTTGATGTTAGTTTACCCAGTTATTTTCAGGATTCAGGGTTTTAAACCCTGTGGGTAGAAACGTGGGGGCGGGGGGAGACAGGAAATAATTCCATTAGGATGAGGAAGAGACTGGGGGTGGGGCGCAGGAAAGAATTTGAGGAGACCTCTCTGGCTGCAAGGGGCCTTCAGGAAGTCCCCAAGATGGGGCCTTAGTGAGGTGTTCCTGGCTGTACTGCCACATTGTCCCTCTCAGCCTTGGGCATTCGGGTGGCTTCGTGGACTTCTACCACCCCGACCAGCTCTTCTCAGGACTGCTGCCTCTTAAACACCCAAGAGTTTGGTACCCATCCGACCACGGAGGACGTCACATTTATGACACGTAGCTGGCAGCACCCACTGGGCACATCTGGCTGCTCGCAGCAGAAAGAATCGCTTCTTGCTGTGAACTGTATTTCTATACCTCCCCATCCCTCCCGCATGCCCTCCTTCCCTCCACCTACCACGGAAGGCAAAAGGCTGTTTGAGAATGTGTTTTCAGTGGGCTCACTCAGAAAGAGCTCTGTGTTTGTTTTCCAAGTGGCCCTCTGGACTGTTGTGTCCATTTATCATGCCCCAGCACCAGCCCTCCCCCCGTCTCTGGTCCACCCCGCAAACCTGAACTTCATCAAACTGCTCCTAACGACTACCACATGGCCTCGCGGGGCGCAGGGGCGGGGGCGGGGGCTGGGGCTGAAGGAATCCTCCCCGGAGCACAGTAGCATATTACAATTCAATGGCTTAGTCATCAGAGTTTTCAGCCCCGGCACCAAAAAAAAAAAATAAAATAAATGAATGTCCTGTGGGTCTCAGAGGAAGGCGGGGCGGGGGAGGGGAGAGGAGCGGTGTGGTTTAAGATAGAAGAGTTTGTGCTGCTGAGAACAATTAGGGCCTTTGCTCAGAAATAACAAGACGCACCACTGTTTCCCTGCTCGCTGAAGGACCGCACAGTGCCAGGGCTGGAAGGGCTGGGTCCTGTCACCACCTCTGCTTCAGACAAGGAAAGTGAAGTTCAGCCAGGGCATGGGCTGCTGCACAGTTGTGAAATGAATGAACAGTCGAGAGGCAGCTGAGCACGGCGGGGCACGCCTTTAATCCCAGCACTCTGGGAGGCTGAGGCAGGAGGATGAAGAGTTTGAGTCCAGCCTGGGTGACTTAGTGAAAAACAAAGTACTAGGGATAGAGTTCAGTGCAGAGGCCTTGGGGTCCTTCCCCAGTGAAGATATAGGTGACAGGAGAGTCCGACCGGATCTCTGAACCCAGGCCTTCCCAGTCAGAGCTCTTCCCTCCTCCCTCAGGGCATATTCCTTTCACCTTCAAGCCTATTTGGAGTTTCAGGCAGAAGGGATCCCTTGGGGTTTAAGAGCATTAGCTCAGGGACTGAGAACTGCCGTGATGTCCCCAAGAGACCAAAGCGCTCATCCCCTGAGGGGAGCTGCTTCAGCAGCGCTGCTACTGTCTCTCTCTGTCTCCCTAGCGACTTCACAGGAATGTAGGCCTTCCCCACCCTGCTTCTCCCCCAGTTCGGTGCAGAGTGGAACCTGAACATGTGGAAGCCAGGGTCCACCGCTCAGCGTCCAAGGATTATCAAAAGCCTGCCTCTGGAACAACGTGTTACTTCGGTTTCTGTCGTTTCTTCTGTCCTGGCGTCTGCCTTGGGAGGACTAGGCCAGGTTGCCCTCTCTGTTTGTATTGAGGTGAAGCCACTGAGTCATAAGGAAGTAGGATGACTCGGTGAGTCCTGAGTGAGTGGATGACGGAAGAACTGGCTCTGCAGCGCCCATCTCCCCAATCCCCAGCCTCCCTTGTAATTACCCATCCCCCAACCCGTTGTGGACCAAGACACTGAATAGGGAGAGGAATCTGTGGGCGGGAAGAGATTTTAGAGGAGAGCAAAGCCAAGGCCCTGTCCTGAGAAGGAGGAAGAGGAGGAGCCTGGCTGGGCCATTAGTCATGTCCACCCTGAACCATACTCTGGAACTCAGTGCAAACAGTTTAGCATCCCAGGAACCAAGGATTCCCATCCCCCAACAGCCCAGAACAGGGTGGACATTTTAAGTGACTGGCTTGGGGTCACCCTCGTAGGTCTCTGATAGCTTGAAAAGTTTTGAAAAGAAGGCCGTAAGAGGAACCACCCAGCCCCACTGAACATTAGTGGCAGTAAGCCCAACAAAGTCAGATTTTCTGAGGGCCTGAAAGGTCTCCCTAGAGGAGCGAAACAAATTCCCATGGATTTGGACCATTAAGCATACCGTCCAGAGGCAGTCGGTCCCCTCCACCACACTGTGGTGGGAATGAATGCTGCTTCCAGGCCTGCCCTTCTCCATGGCAAAGAGAAGGCTCCTTGGTCCACATGTATCCTGGGACCCTCCCTCTGCTGCAGGAGTAGTGTAAACGGAAAAGGTTGTCTCAGAGAGGAAGGCATGGAACCTCAGTGCTAAAGCAAGGCTTACTGAGGGCGAGCCTATTTGGGCTCCAGGCCTGGAGCCCGACTGACCGTACTTCCCAGTCCAGGGCTCCCTCCTCCAAGCTTCTGCGGAAGACCAGGTATATGAAGGTTCCTCCAGGGGCCCTGGGACCCTCCCTGCTTCTCCTGCTGGGTAAAGAGGCCTTGGTAGGCCTTTTGTGGGAGATTTTTCTCAGGCAGACTGTTGATGTTACAGAGCAAACCCGTCAAACCCACAAAGACAGTGTGGAAAGGAGAAGCTGCTGGGTCTACAGCCCCCAGCAGGGGTTGGCAGGAATACTGGGAGAGCTGTGCTTGTGGCCCACATCTCAGCCTGGGCCTGGGAAGAAAGGGCTCCAGAGAGCAGATCTGGCCCAACAACCTGTCCCTGCCCTGTGCCTAGAATTGAGCCCTCAACCTGGAGGGTGCTCGTGATACCGCAAGGGAGTGCACTGGAATGTGATACTCCTGGGGCAGTGTAGGCAGCCCCTAACCCACTCCTGCACCTGCACCTGCGCAGCTTCCGGCCTGCTGAGGAGGAGATGGTCACTGCTAGGACAGCCCCAGGCAACCCTGAGAAACCTTGGCCACCTGGTGTATCACCTGTAACAGGTGATAGTACAATTGTAAAGTCTAGATCCAGGTTTAGTGGCGTACACCCATTGTCCCAGTACTCAAGGAGCTGAAGCAGGAGGATCATGTGAACCCAGGACTTGGAGATCAACCTAGAAAACATAGTGAGACCCTGCTTCAGAAAAAAAGCGAAGCCAGGCAGACATCCTATTGACCTATGTGGAAGAGGGAAATCCTCTCACCAGCAATGCTCTCACCAAAAGATGGATTTTAAGACCCTCACTGGCTGTCTGAAGTCACAGGCTTTACCCAACCTTACATGTGCTGTGTTTTCCTATACAAGCATATAATTCATAGCCTTTGCAGGTACCCACTGTTGCTGTAACATTTACAGTTAGAGGTGTAGCAGCAAAACCAACACAAATTTCTTTTTTCTTGTTCACAATTTCACAGATAGGCTATTTTTACCATCTTAGCAACCTCGGTGTGTGAATTTTTTTTTTTTTTATTAAGAACTTTCGCTTTTTAACTTGAACAAAGCACTGTGCGTCTTCTTCCTGTCACATCCACATTGCCAGTATCACAACTCTTGTGCTTTGGGGTCATTCTGAAGTAAAATAATGGCCATGGGAGCAGAAGCCCTGTAACGCTATGCGAGCCAGTCTGATAACTGAGATAGCCATTGAGTGATGCCAGGGTAGGTGACATATATGGTGTGGATACCTCTGACAGAGTGACAGACTCGTGTCACAAGTGGATAGCTTATGACTCATCACACTGTGCAGAACAGTGCACCATCAAAGGTTTATGAATTGTTGGTTGCTGGAATTTTCCACTTAATATTTTCACACCTCACTTCACTGTGGGTAACTGAAACTGTGAAACGTGAAACCTCAAGCAACCAAGGCTTTGTCTATAAACCATGTCCTCTCCCTACTGACCCTGCTGCCACCGCTGCCTCTTCTTCCTCCTCCTCTTCCTCCTCCTCCTGCTGCTGCTGCTGCTTGCTTCTGTTGTGCCAAAACCTTTTATTTCTCTCAGTTCTTAACCAGAACCAAAGTTTGGGAGTATGAAGATGAGTGTGGGTCTCCCACACTGTCGTGAACCCCTGCATAGAAGCCCAACCCCATAGTGGCTTCCCTCTGTGTCTACTGCACTATCTCCAAACACAGCATTGCTCAAGAGATGACCCTTAACCTGCAGAGCACCCAATGCCCGAACCACCTAAAGAAAACCAGAGTTTTCCCCACAGCATTCCTGATACTGCACCAAGCCAGGGTCGCTTAGCTCTACGGCCTTGATCTCAGCTCAGAACAGGCCTAGGGTGCCCTACCTGCTTAGCCTGGCACTGAATCTTACAGCGCCTCAAGTCCAGTTTCCAGGCCCCTGGAGAATGTCGTGCAAGTTCAGGCAACTGGATGTGGAGGCCAATGCTGGACACTGACCTCAGGGGCAGCTGAAGGTTTGCAGGTGAAAACCAGCAAGAGGAGGCAGGAAGTGGCCGGGCACGGGTGTGGTGGGCCCTGGGCCTTACTGTCATCACTAATAATAGCTCTTTATTGCTAGGACAATGCTCCAAACAAGACGAGAGGAAGAAACAGTCCCTGCCGTGGGGCCTTGTAATTTATCAAGGCTAATGGAGGAGGAAGGATCACTGGGGCGAGTGGGTGGGGGTGGGCTGAGGACAGATCCGACTGCAGCTGGGGGTGTAATTGGAAGATACCCACAGCTTTCCCGTGCATCACTGTTAGCTTTGTTGCCGGAGGACCGGGTTTCCAACTCCTCCTTTGTCTTATCTGTCCCACTGACTCTAAAGCCCTTAAAGGCTCTGAGAAAAAAGGCAGACTGTGGCTTAAATCCTGGACCCAGCATAACAGACGACCTTGGGCATGTTCAGTTCTTTACTTCTTAGCTTTTTATATCAGCAGAAGAAGTAGCCAGATTAGAGACCAAGAGAGTAAAAAGTATTGGACAAAAAACGTCCATGCAGGGGGTGAGGGCTTGGTGCAGTTATCTTTGTATTCGTTAGGGAGAGGATCCGAATAGCGTGCTCGGTCCTGACTGACGTCACCATCGATGCGCTGTGCACCGGGGCTACTGCATTTCTGAACAGCATTTACTTCTCTGTCAAAGAGTGGTTCCTCGAGTGTTTGCACCCACTGCTACATGTGGATGAGTGGGTGGTGTTTCCTCATGGGGTACCGGCTTCTTCGTACCAACAGTGCGGTGGCGTTTGGGGGCTGGAAGGGCTCTATGCGAGCCAGCAGCCCGCCCTGCCAAGTGGGAAGTTGTCCTCTGAAACGCTGGCAGCCAGGAGCTGCAGCTGTGTTGCAACAAGTCTGATTTAATATGGGGGCTGGGACAGACAGCACTGTGTGGTGCTTCTTAAAAGCCAGAAGAATGCAGCGCATTCACCAAATTATGAAAATGGCTGAGCTTCGGTAGGGGAAGCCAGAGGAGGATGTGCGATAGCATTTTAAAAGGGTAAAGATGCTGAGAATCATAAATGTATCATCGTCCCCATGGTGCATAAAGTCCAAGTGGATTAACTCATTGCAGTGGAGTAAGCATCAGGTTTTCTTGAGGCTACTTTTTCCTCTGCTTTTATAATTCTATTTTGATCTCTCTCACGTGAGATATCTTCCCTCCCCCAGTGTTGCTTCCTCGGCTCCTGGACCCACGCACTCCTCCCTCGGCGCCTCTCATGGCTGGGCCTATCCACCCCACCCCACCCAGCTAGCCCTCTCTGGTAATCTGTAAGACGCGCCGACACTTCTCACCCCTGTGGATGTAAGAACAAGTGTAAGGTGGGAATACAGCTGTGTTCCCCTTCATAGTTTTTGACATCAATACCTTTGTCTCTCTCCAGTAAAAACCAAATCAGTCGGGTGTGGTGGCATATGCCTATAATCCCAGCACTTGGGAGGCTGAGGCAGGAGGATTGTTGTGAGTTCGAGACCAGCCTGAGCTACAAAGTGAGCTTAAGGCCAGCCTGAACTGCATAGTGGGACCCTGTCTCAAAAAGACAAAAAAAAAAAAAAAAAAAAAAATCAAAGAAAACTACTTCCTTCTGTCCTCTTGTGCAATTGCTATAAATCCAATCTACTGAGGGAAGTGATGAGTTCTGTAAGCTAAATCCTCTTTCAAATGTGTGAGAAAAACAGGTTGCTTACTGAAAGCCTAGGTAAGCTGGGTTGTAGAGCACATGTGTACACGTATCCATCATCCAGTAGGCCTGGAACTTTCCTCTCTGCAGCCGTCACGCTGTGTACACGAGCTGACACACGGCCCATTCAGTTTTTCTGTTTTGACACCAGTTTCTCTCTTTCTCTAGACAATCTTTTAGGTTGTTCAGCCCAGGTGAGAGTGACTGAGACAGAAGACAGGAAGGTGCCTTGCACAGTAGGACTTTGACATTGGACCCTTAAACACACACGGGATGGGCGAGAGCATTTGGAGGAAGGGTGGCCTCAGGGGTGGTGCTGGCCTCACCTTTTGCATGGTGCTGGGCTGGACCCTCAGTCTCCATGGGCTTCCGTGTTTAAGTCTCTAAAACGAGGGAGCATGAATAGGATGCTTTAAGGAAAGCCCATAAGCTAAGTAACTGTTAGAGCCTCTTCTGGTGAGGCCACCTGGCCAGATGGCCACTGAAGAGGGACTGTGAATCTCTTAGCAGTCCAAATGCATGCCTGGAAGGAGGTAGGCGTGCGCTTCTGGATAGCATCAAGGGAGTAGCTCTATCTGGGAATCCGGCCACCTTCTCGGAGCGCTGGCCAGCAGCGTGTACTGACGTGTCCTCTCCCAAGAGCATGCCGAGTGGCCCTCATTGAATTACCATGCTTCACGGCTGGAACCTTACATATTTATTATTCAAGAGGCACTATACTACCCCATGGCGTGCAGGTACTGTGTCAGCTGGGATCAGATGAGTTATTGAATTCAGAGAGTCTTCATTTTGTATTCAGCTTGCTTCTCCCTGTTCCACTAGACTGCAGTCATTAGCTCTCGGGGTCTTTGAGGTTTCTGGCAGGAAACGTCCGAGCACTAGATACTGGGTGCATTCTGGCGTCTGTGAAGCAGGACAGGGGCACCCAGGGGAGCAGTTGTTCCTTAGCCTCCCCTCACATCCGGTGGAGATCCTCCTGGCTGGTCTTTGTTGTTCTTATGGTTTGTTCAGATTAGTTTAGGGGAAGGTTTGCAGGGATTCTCTGTCTCTAGTCAGCATTCTCCAGGGGCACTGGGCTCTAAACATGACCCCATGACCCACAAACTCTGAGAGGACATTGAGGGGCTCAACTGCCCCCCCCTTCTATAAGGCTGTAGGCCAGATCCCACCTGCTGAAGGGGAGAGGTGACATCCTGCAATCCATAAATGTTTACAAGGCTGCATTTGTACCTGGCCCCAGGGGAACAGTCTGCTCATGGGAAGGAAGGGAGCTAGTGGGGAAGAATTCCACAGTTATACATTTCCTCCCCTACAAACAAAGTTCTGTTTACCTGTTGCAAGTGTCTGTCGTTGTTATTACCCGCTGGCCAAACTACTTCTGAGGGCTCAGGGTTGCTGGGTGCGTGTCCTCCCTGGCTGTCCCGCCCTCATTCCGCCGAGGCACTGCCACACCTGCTTCCGACCTGACTTGTCCAATCTGGCCCTCTGATCCGCCCATCCTCAGTCCCCAGGAGAGCAACAGCAATAGCTGGCACTGGCAGCCAATGTTCCCTGGGCGCTTGGACTCAGCCAAGCACGTGAAGAGCATCGGGTGCAAGAAGGAAAGCAGAGCGACTGGCAGAGATCACACAGGGGTGCAGATGTCGTGTGATGTGTCCTCCGCCACCCCACAGGGACACACTGCACTTCCTCAGAGAGGAGAGCGGAGGCAGGGAAAGGACCTAAAAAGGATTAAAATATGCTACGTTAATCATTATGTACTGCAATCATGTACTAATAAAAATAAAATTAAGAAGGAAAGAGCAGGTGTGTCCATCGAGCTTTCCAGGCAGCAAGCTCAGGACTAAGGATGGTACCTGTTCTGAACCACAACAACCTTAAGAGGCAGGTATAGTTAGGGTTTCCATTTTGTGCATGGACAACACAGAAGCACTGGGGCATTGAGTAAGATACAATACAAGACGAAACAACACATGATTGTCTTTAGCCCTCCAGCACTTATGATTAATTCCATCTCTGTCAATCCTTGGCAGGTGTGCTTCCGTCTGAAAAGGTGGGGAGGTATTTCCCCCTGCCTCTCTGTCATTGAAGGATGTAATGGAAATCCTAATAAAGTAGCACAGAAAAGTGCAAAGCGTCTTTCCTTCTTCAAACGCTTTGTGAAGGTGCACATCAGTGGTCAGTGACGTGGAATGAGTGAAATTTGCAGCCGTGTGACAGCCCGTCAGGTACGATTGAGCCCCTTGGTCTTGCACCTTTATGTGGGTGGATCAGGTGGAGGCTCTGGACAGGGCTCCTGATCAGATGTTTCTGGGGTTATTAGAGAACTCAACCTGAAAGCCCCATGAGGTAGCCAAAGCTCCACGTCCGTCTAGGCCTCGTCTCTCCAAAAGGGACCCTGAGGTGGCAAGGGAGACTGAGGCCGAATGGCCCATGTTAGTCGGGAGGCACTTTGGAGGAGGTGGGTGAGTCCATGTGGTTATCAGCGACCTTTGGGAGCGTGTGCCAGAGCCCATTTTGGCCTGAAGTTGGCTGCTGGTGTGTCGCCTCCTGGATTCAGTGGCTGGGTGCCCGGCTGTTAGAGAGGAAATCTTGACTGAGAGCTGAAGGCTTGGGGTCCCAGTGGTTTTGAAAAGAAAGGAAGTGTCAGCTCTGCTGGAGACAATACTTGGGCTGTTTCATAAACAGGGATTTGAGGTTTGTCTTCTCATACAAATACAAGAAGCCATCAGCCTCATATGACTATTTAAACTTACATTTTAATTAAAGTTGGAATTTTAGTTCATTTGTCACTTCAGCCATATTTTGAGCAAGTAACCACTAATGACAGCAGCATTGGACATATACTGTTTCACCATTACAGAAAGTTCTAGAGGTTACCAGATTCTTCTGGGGGTATGAAAGCAAGCCTAGGTTAGATCCTGTGACCCCTTCTAGTCTGGAAGTTCCCCTTCACCTCTGATTTCCAGAGGCCTCCTGGAGAATTAGTTGCTTCAGTTGCTTTTGACAACTGCCAATTCTAATTGTTTCAATCATGTTTTCCTTCCCTGCTGACATGTATCTATGTGGCTCTTGAGTTAATTTTTGTTTGATTTTTTTTTCCCCTGCCGGCTGAGGGCAAGTAATATGAGCTCATTCTAGAACAGTTGTCTTTCACATGTGTTTAGAATAGACATAATTCAAGTCAGGATGAACAAGTCAGAATTCAGAGGTCAGCTTTCAAACTTCTCTTCTTGAAAACCCAACTGCTCTTTGTTCTGACTCTTGGGACTCTTGGGGTCGTTGCCTGTATAGGGAATAATGATGAAGTTGCAGGACGTGGTTAAAATTTGTTTTAACTTCGTGCCTACGTCTGAGCTGCAGCACCTACACTGCTCAGAAGACGGCGTGACCATGGCAAGTGGCTGAATGGGCAAGTCGCTCGGAACCACCCAAGGAAGCCTGGGCTGGAGGCAGGACGGATTCTGCTCCCCTCTTGCAGCAGCATAGCTGTGATGGTCCACAAAATAGAACTTGCCGGGGAGACTTTTCAGGATGTAATTTTCCTTTTAGGTGGCCCCTGGGTCCCTGGATTGGCCCTCTGGAGAGTGAGAGAAAGAGAGAGAGAGAGAGAGAGAGAGAGAGAGAGAGAGAGAGAGAGTATGTGTGTGTGTGTGTATGTTTAAATTAGAGACTGGGAAAATAGACTTTATGAAGCATTTTTCATTTAGGAAAGAAAAATTATCATTGGCAGTATTGCCTTGCGTGTTTGGAACCTGACACCAGCCCAGTTTTCCTGCTCTGCACCCCGACTCGCACCCCACAGATTGCCCACATCAGGTCTCATTACCAAGGCGACTCCCCTAACCCCAATGCCACCTCCTTTTCCCAAACAAATCTCCTCCAGCTCCAAGGTCAGAACCCCGGACAGCTTTTCGCACAGTCGCCATATGGTGTTTGCTTTAACACAGCTCCACAAGCGACGTTATTGCAGTGGAGGTGCAGAAAATTATGACAAAACCGGGTTTGTTTCTCCACTAGAAACCTGAGGCTGAAATTGTGCAGTCCTCCTTCAAGCCTGACTCAGAGGAAGAAGGGGTGGGGGGAGCTTCCCCAGAATTAGATCGTTCTCACCAGGGACCAAAGGGGAAACAACACCACCACAAAAGCCAACCACATGATATTGATAACTAGTGGCTGACAATTGTTTATTTTTTGTCTGCTTTGTTAAGTCCACGTTTTGGCTGTGTCTGTCTCAGATGAGATTATTTCTGTCCCTATCTGTCCCTCTCCCTGCAGATTATGAAGTGACCACAGTGTGGGTGCCACATGAGCTGAGGCCCATGACTAGATTTCACAGAGGAGTGGGGCCGGTGGCAGGTTTGAGCCAGGGTGTTTCACAAAGCCTTGACATCCACCCAGTTGGTTCATAGCATTTTGGATGAATGACAATGTCCTAGGGATTGGATGGCACAGCGATGCCTGGAAAGAAATGAGCAGGAGGTAGGTTTCCTTGAAGGAGGCCAGTGTAGATCTCCTGTTCCTCTTTCCCCAGTCACAGCTCCTAGGACAAAACCGGTGGAGGGGAGAGGTTCATTTGATGTCTTCCTCACTTTCCTCAGTCATAAAAAATTAGCCCGTAGCCCCACAGCCACTTAGGGGATCCTGAACCTTGTAACCTTGTCCTGTTCGCTGTGTCTGGGATCTCTGCCCCGAAGTCTCTGGAACCTTCTGCCGTGTGAATTTGTCCCTTTCGTTTTCCACCACCCAGGAGGAGGAGGTGAGGAAGTGCTGGTTGACGGAGTCATCACAGGCTCAGGCGGGCCCATTACTCCTGGCTGGGAAACCCAGGTGTGGGAGAAGGTCATATCTCAGAAACAATCTGGGAGCGTAGAGAGAGCCAGAGTGGTGAATCCATTTCAGTTCATCTGTTAGGCTGGGTTTTCACACTGGCAAAGGGGGTGTGTTTATTTTCCTTGTTCACCTAAATGCTGTGGTGAGGATGTAAGTGGTCTAAGGGCCGGCCAGATAGCTCAGTTCATTAAAACACCTGCTTACACAGACACAGGGACTGGGGTTCAATCCCTGGCATGCTGGGCCAGCACACCCCAGCGGTGGTGAGATGGCAATTGAGACTGAGTGTGGTGGTGCACACCTATAATCCCAGGGCTTGGGAGGTTGAAAATAAGAGAATCACTATGAGTCCCATCTGAGTAGTGAGACCCTGTAGACCCTGTACTAAAAAGGAAAAACAAAAAATGCTCTGTGCAAAACAGGGTTTTCTCCTTGAGTTGTCCAGTATGTTAGCCACATGCAGCTCTTTAATCAAAATGCAATAAACATACACATTTAGCTTATAGTCATCAATGGCCTTTTAAGTTCTCCATAGCTGCACCAGGCGAGTAGCTGGAATTGAATACACCGTTGTGCATGATATAAGATCATAGGTGGTGACAGAGGCCCCTCTCCACTCTGGGGAGGAAAAACAGGAGTAGGTGGTCACAAGAAGCTGCCCAGTGATGGAGTTGGATTCTAAGCTTGGTCAGTTACCACCCTAAGACTTGGGCAGGTGTCTTAGTTACTCTTCTCTCATTGCTGGGACAAATACCCAACACCCAAAATGAAGGAAGGAAAGGTTTATTTAGCTCACAGTTACTGGAGGTTTCAGCCCATATGCAGCTGGCCCCAAGGCAGAGCGCACATGGCAGAGGGCAGCAGTCTGTGGCAGCAGAACAGCAACAACAAAGAGCAAATGGCTGCAGAAAGTCTGTCTCTGTCTCTGTCTCTTATATTCCATTCAGGCTCTCTGCCCCAGGCTGGGGGAAGTACTCACACCCATAATCCCAACAGTACTAACCCCAGCCTTGGATCACACATAATCCCGATGGATCATGAGTTAATCACAAACTCTAGCAGTCCCCACCCCATGACTACATGAGGCTCTGAGGGGACAACTAGACACAAACCATAACAGCAGGTTACCTCTCCCTTCCAGCCTTCACCTTCCCTACAGGGTCCCTGGGAAGGCTCAGTGAGCTCCTAGCTGGCTCCATACCCAGAGCTTAATGCTTACATTGCTAAGCCATTGGAACCATGACTTCCTCAACTGCGGGGCACTTCTGCTACTACCACACAGGAAATTGCAAATGGACACACACCATGTCTTGTGGGCCACCTGAGGAGGGACCAGTGGACTTCGCTGAGAGAGTCAGAGGAACAGGTCAGGGAGGATGGGATAGTTTTAAACCTGAGATAGTGAAGGCTGAGTGAGGCAGGTGTGGTAAGTGCCCAGAGTAGCAAAGATAGCCCTTCCTTGGGAAAGCAGATTCTACTCCCTTCTAGCCGGTAGGGAAGGGGGCGCTGTTCCCAGGCAGGGAGGTGCTGTGGTAATCACAGTACTTTTGCTTTCTCTGTGGCTCCTCGGTGAGCTCCCCACACACAGGAATTTAATAATAAGCAGGGCAGGCTTGTCTGCCTGCTGGGGGGGTAAGGGTTGCGGGGGAGGGGCTTGCTGACTCACAGGCTGCGCTTCCAGCTGCTTGAGTGAAGGAGGGCGAGGAAACCCAGCACTGTGCGTCTCCTGGCTTAGGTGTGGCTGTGTGTGATATGGCAGGTGGCCTGGGTGCTGGCAAGGAGGTGAGAGAAACACGCATGCAAGGCCTGGAGCCCGTGGCTTAGCAGCAGGAAGAAGGCAGGGGAGCGAATTGAGACTGGGTCTTCCCTTTGGAGGAGTTGGGGACCAGCTGGAGTGGGAGAAGGGAGCTCAGGCCAGCGCACCAAGAGGTCTTCAAACTCTGATGGCAGCTGCTGCTGCTGCATCTCCTCGTGCCTGAGCCGTTTATGGGCCCTGTGACAGCCACTTGGTCAGTGCAGGAGAAGACCTGGCTACCTGCGGCTCCCTGGAGGTCACCCAGTCTCTTTGGGCCAGCTGGCAGCCTCACTGGCTCCTACACAAGGTTAGGGGGGGACTCTTGTGGCTACAGATTAAGGAAACCATTTTGAGTAATTGGTGGAGATGAAAAGGGAGAGGATTATTAGAAACAGAAGAAGCCCAAGGATGGGAAAGTTTCTGAGCCTCAGAAAGGTGCAGGTTCAGGACTGGGGGGATCTTCCTCCCTCCTCCTCCTTTTTTAGCCACCTCCCAGGCTAGTCTCCTCCCAGCCCTCTCCCCCTCTCTCTACCTCTGTTCTTCTCTTTTCTGTGTGAACATGGGATGGGGCTGAAGGATGCCCCACGGGAGACCCCTGTGCTCAGGTTAGGAGTAGTCAGTCTCAGGCTCCGTGGCCTGAAGGGGCTGGGGTCATGCTCTCTGGGTGGCACCCACCAGATGGGGCCAAGAAGAACTAGGTAACAGTGGTCACTGAGTGGCCCAGGTACTGTAGAAGGTCCTCGCGCACTCCTAAAGGGACATCAGCTAGGACAGGGTAGCGATGTGGTTGCTTCAGGAATTGAACCACCAGTAGTGGGTGCGTGGGGTGTGAGGATCCAGGAAGGGGCCCCCATCCCAGTGACTCCCTTCCCGGTGGCCCTAGCCATCACTCTTCTGGGGTGATGGTGGGCCCCGGCACTGGTGTGGGGACCATGACATTATGGGTGACTTTCTTTTCAGCTCTTCTCTCCGAGCCCTGAAGCCTGAGCTCTGACACTCTCGCTAGGTCTGCTGTAGTGGTTGGATCAATGCTGACCTCTTGGACCCGTGAATGTACCATGGCTCCGCCCACTGGCTCCGGTGCTGCCCGAAGCACCAGCAGAACCACAGCAACCAGGCAGAGTTCAATCTTTTCCCACCTCCCAACACCTGTTGTTTTTCAGTCGTTCCTTGGTTTACCGCAGCTGTAGTTCAGATCAGCGCAGTGGCAGTGGAGCCCTGAGGACAGCTTTGGAAGTGAGCAGGTGGGCTCTGGATGTTTTGTCACACCAGTGCTCAGGGTAGAGAAAGCAGCCACCAAAATGCTTCTGTTCCTCTTCATCGTGGGACACGTGCTGTGGCGAGGCGTCCAGGTGTCTGAGGAGCCATAGGAAAAGGCAGAGCTGTTGTCTGAAGAGGGCATCCTAAGACCTGAGCCTCCCCAGACTCTTTGGGATAGGAGAGAAAGAAAGCCCACAGGAGCCATGATGCCTAAGAGGAACTTCCATCCCAGCCTTAGGGCTCTCAGTACCTGGGTCGGCTGAGAGCGAGGACTCAGGTCTGCTGGGAGAGCATTTCCGGTGGCTGCAGGCCCTCCCTGGGTGGGTGACACCTGCATGGGATAAGCCAAGGACCTCCAGGCCCTCTGCCGGTGGAAAGGTTAGTGGGGAGGTGGCTGCACTGGTTCTTCAGCGCTGGCCAGGAAGTAAGATAGGAATAGGCTCCCACCTAGAGAGGATTTATTCACTTAAAATTGACAATAACTGCGTGTGTGTTCTGAGACAGGGTCTTACCATGTAATTCAAGTTGGACTTGAACTTCCTGTGTAGCCCAGGCTAGCTTCAAACTCTTGGTAAACCTCCTGCCTCGGGCTCCTGAGTACAGTCAGGCAGCACCACACCTGGCTATTCTTGCCAACAGCCTTGCAGAGTAGATTCAAGGGCCCTAGATGGAGAAGTGGAGGCCAAGGTCACACGGTGGGTCAAGTGTGGTGAACATTTAGAAGCATCTGATTGCTTCAGCAGCTTTCCAGTGCAGGGACAAATACCTGACGTGAACAACTTAAGTCGGAAAGATTTATTATGGTGCATGGTTTCAGCCCACGACCAACTGGTTCCTTTGCTGCCGCTCTGAGGACATCCTGGCAGAAGGGCTAGGAGCAGAAGAAAGCTGTTTGCCTCGGGGCAGCCTGGCCACAGAGACTGTGAAAGAGCCAGAAAGGGAGGGATGGGAAAGATACAGCCCCTAAGCCCAGGCCTCCACCACCCACTCCTCTCCAGGAGGCCCCACATCTTATTTCTGTCCCCTCCCAAAGATACCACCCAGTGATGAGCCTGTCCGTGAACTCGGCCACTGAAGTTATAGCCAACATCAGAAGCCAGTCAGCTGGCAGCCGAGCTAGTGATGCACCGAGCTTGCTGGGAAAGGAACGATTTAGTAACAACCACGTCAGGAGCTGACTGTAAGCCCCACCCTCAGCCACCTTGGTGAAGAGTAAATGAAATTCAGCCCGACCAAATGCTTACCGCAGGCATGAAGTTTGTGCCCTGTCTAACCCTCTTCCCGGCATGCACTGCAGACCCGCGTTTGTGCGAGAGCCCCAGCTGCAGATGATCTTGGTCACACACTAAAAATGTGCAGGGCTTTCCATCTCTTTGCTGCCAGTGAAACTGCTGCTTAGATGTCTGCCTTTGCCACCCCCAGCTGACCTGAGTCCACTTCCGTTTTCACTTTGAGTTTCTGAAGGTCAGGGAACCCCTGACAGATCACCCTGTTCTCTGCTGAGTGTTTTAGAGCTGTTTAGTCACCTAACGCTTGGAAGGGATTTTAAAAATGGACAAGAGAAAGAGCCACCTCTCATGGTCAGCAAGGACATCTGTGGAGGTCAGCGCCCCTTTCCCAGGGGCGGGTGACTCAGAGGGACATATGCCCCCCACTGGTGCCCAAGCTGGCTGCTAAAGGAGTCGTTTTCGTCTTTGTCTCTGAAACTCCGGGCCAGTGCAGGTCTGGCTGGCCTGGGACAGATATGAAAGTAATAGGTGGTTGATGCATGTCAGCCCTGGGGCCAACTCGAAGTACAGACTTGGGAGCCAAAGCTCAAAGTTCCGTCCTTTCTCCAGATGCCCCTGTGTCTTCTAGCATAGAAAGGACATGAGGGGCTTTCCAGGACAGCTCCTTATCAACCCGGGGAATACCCTTTGCGAGTCACTGCCTGGCACCTGGAGTTGGGGTGTGCCTTAGGAGAGAACCCACTCCTGATGTCTGGTGCCTGCCCACGGGCTCCACACTTTCCCCTCAAATGCCGAGCCTGTGCCAGGCATTTTTCTGTAAATGATCTCACCGAATCTGCATAGACGCCTCTGAAGAGAATCATCAGCCTTGCTGTTCCCATTTTCAGAGACAAACTTGGGTTAAGCTCAGGACCTGTTCCCTAGGGTTGCTATTATGGATTAAACGAGGTGCCAACTGGGTACCGGAAGGGTGGCTCGAACACAGCAGGAGCTCTTCAGATGCCAGGGACTTCCATTGTGAGCAGGGGAGAAAGATTCCTGATGAGGAACGCAGGGTTTAGGGGGTACAGGCTTTCCTGGCTGGGGTCACAAGGCCAGGCCTTGGTGTCAGTCCTTGGCTGAAGCAGGATTCAATACAGTTGAGTGCCTTATTCCCCTCTTCCCACCTCAGTGTGGAGATAGCAGTCACCCCTCCAAGACCCCGCCCTGTCCACAAAATGCCTAGGTTATCTTAGAGAGCACTTTGAAAGCTGGAAGGCTGCACCACTGAGCCACACGTCCCTTGTCCCCTTGTCAAGCTCCTGAGGCAGTGAGCTGAACTGCACAGGGTGGTGGCAGTCCTCTGCTTAGCTGAGACTGAGTGAGCTGCTTGCCCTCTCTAGCTTTAGTTCCCTCTTCTGAAGAACAG